>CAWUFQ010000020.1:122500-140000 GCA_963921405.1 Cepaea hortensis
AAAAAAATATCATTTCAAAAATTTGATTGTAGATAATTCAAACAGTACAAATATATGGAAGGCTATTAACTTGCTAACCAATAAGAAACGCCCTACAGAATCAGCAATACCAAATTCTATAACATGCGATGAATTCAGTTGGTTCTTTCAATCAGAAATAGAGAATCTAAAGTCTTCAATACCAGACTAATCGTGTAATTTAAGTTCACTGGCATCATTCTGTGAGGAGAAGTGCACCAGAAATATTCCCGATGAGATTCCTTTAATGTCTGTTGCAGACGTTTATAAATATCTCTTGAACCTCAAATCAACAAACTCACACGGCCTAGATGGTATCAGTAATAGAATTCTTCGTTGTGCTGCACCAGTCATTAGTGAGTCCTTAACGTTCATATATAACCAGTGCCTGGCCAAAAACTACTTTCCATCTGCTTTTAAAATTGCTAAAGTGTTTCCGCTAATTAAAAATGGCTCAATCGATAATAGCGTTTTGGGTAATTATAGACCTATTTCCTTATTATCGTCGCTATCAAAACCACTAGAAAAACACATTCATAAAATAACGTTACACCATTTAATTAACAACGATCTAATAATTAACAGTCAATCTGGGTTTCGACCTAAATATTCTTGCCATAGTGCTCTAACAAAAATAACCGATAACTGGCACTTAAACATCAACAACGGTAGAATTTGTGGAGCGGTGTTTGTAGACTTTAAAAAAGCTTTTGATATGGTAGATCACGATATTTTAATTAGAAAACTAAAGCAAATGAAGACAAGCACCAACATGGTGAACATAATTACGTCATTTCTATCCGACAGGCAACAAGTCGTGTCCTTCAACAACTTTCTATCAAGACCCACACAGCTTAATATTGGTGTGCCTCAGGGCTCAATACTAGGTCCGCTGCTTTTTGCAGTTTATATTAATGATCTTCCTTTATATATCAATACAACTTGTGATCTATTTGCAGACGACTGTACTATATATACTAGTCAAGAAAACCGTAGTGAATTAGAGAATTCTTTACAAAAGGAACTTGATAATCTTACTATGGAGCAATGAAAACCGCATGCAAATTAACATCGGCAAAACCAAATCCATGCTAATAACGACCAGACAAAAACTACAGACACTAGCCATAACTGGATCACCGCTCGAACTCCGCATGGGCACGTTACCTATAGTTAATGTGACTGAACATAAAACACTAGGGCTTTTAATAGACAGCCATTTGAACTGGAGCTCTCATGTTCACGCTCTTACCAAGAAAATAGCACAAAAAGTTTACCAACTTGCTAAAATTCAGCACTTCCTGGACGAAAGCACACGAAAAATATTCTATACATGCTATATCCAATCACATCTCGATTACTGTTCCACAGTTTGGGATGGTTGCCCTAAATCTAATTTAAAACGACTATGTTCTCTACAAAACCGCGCTATTCGTCTGGTTTCTGACATAAAGCACGTTGAAAGTAATAATTTGTACAGTCATCTAAGACTTCTACCACTACAAAAGCGCTTCCTTTTCAACAAAGCCAAATTAGTGAATAAAATTATATCTCAAAATGCCCCAGAGTATCTTCTGCCGCTGATTCAATCTAATGCAATGAACAGCAAGCGCCTAAATTTGTTACATGTCTCAAAGCCTAGATTGGACCTATACAAAACATGTTTTGCCTATTCTGGTGCTCACTTATGGAATCATCTGCCTCCAGATCTGAAAACTCCAATGAGTCCCTACACATTTAACCGAAAACTCTTTCAATACTTAATCCATACCGACTATATGCCACCATAATTCATTTACTGGTATAATTGTTCAGTATAATTGTTCAGTATAATTGTTCATTATAATTGTTCACTATATATGTGTGTGCGTGTGGGAGCGAGAGAGAGAGAAAGAGAGAGAGAGAGAGAGAGAGAGAGAGAGAGTGGGTGGGTGTCAGAGAGAGGGAGAGAGTGAATGCGTGTGTGCATGCGTGTGTGTGGAGAGAGTGATTGAGCGAGAAATGGTGGGGGAATGTGTCAGTGCATGCATTCGTACGTGTATGTGTGAGAGTGAGTGAGGGAGTGTGTGCGTGCGTGCATGCGTTCATGTGTACGTGTATGTGTGAGAGAGTGTGATTGAGAGAGTGAGTGTGTGTGTAGGATTGTGTGTTAGAGAGTGAGACAGTGGGAGAGTTGATGTGTTAGTGTGTGTGTGTGAGCGCGCGCGCGCATGCGTGTGAGTGTGTGTATACGAAAGAATACAGAGAGAGAGAGAGAGAGAGAGAGAGAGAGAGAGCTGAGCAGATGCATGTCATGTAACACGCATGTTATGTAACACGCGAAGCCATATGTTTGTGTATTCTCATCTGTCATATTATCAGTTAAATACCAATTGATTATCATGCATAATATAAACTCATGTTCATTACTGTAATTTGAGTGAGAGAGTCAGTGAGTGTGAATGAGAGACAGAACGAGTGAGCGTGAGAGTGAAAGAATGAGCGGGAGAGTGAATGTGTGTGTGTGTGTGTGTGTGTGAGAGAGCGACAGAGAGAGAGAGAGAGAGAGAGAGAGAGAGAGAGAGAGAGAGAGAGAGAGAGAGAGAGAGAGAGAGAGAGAGAGCATCACTATTTTTACGTCACATACATTTTATGTACACATTTTTCTCCATGTTTAACATTTTTATGAGACTGCTCATGACAAGTGTCAGTGTATGTGTGTGAGTAAAGTGTGGGAGTTTTTTCATACTAGTTTCAATACTAACGTGAGACATTTTGTATGTGTCTAGATGTGAGGAAGTGTGACTGTATGTGGAGGATGTGTGTGAGTGTGGGGATAAGTGTGGGTGGGGGTGCGTGGGTGGGGGTATGCGTTTGGATGGGTTGGGGTATGTGGGTTTTGGTGGGTAGTGGTATTTGTGGGTGTTGGTGGGATGTGTGGATGGATGTGTGGGGGTGAAAGTAGGGGTGTTGGAATCGGTGTGGGGGATGTGTGTATGGGTGGAGGATATGTGTATGGGACGGATGCGGGGGATGTGTGTTTATGTGGGTGGAGATGTGTGGATGGTTTGAGGAAGTATGTGTGGGAGGCGGGTTTGTGTGGATAGGGGATTGTGTTAGGTGGATTGGGGATGCAAGGGCGGGTGGGGAGATGTGTATGGTGTGTGGGTTTGAGATATGTGTGCGGTGTGTTGGTGGGGGATGTGTGAATGATGTGTGGGTGGAGGGTATGTTTGTGGTGGTATGGGTGGAGGATAGTGTGTGGTGTGGGGGATGTGTGTGATGGGTGCGGGGAATGTGCGTATGGGTGGGGTATATGTGGTGTGAGTAGGGGATTGTGGTTGTTGGTTGAAGTATGCGGGGGTGTGTGGGTGGGAGATGTGTGTGTGGATGGGGAATGTGTGGGTGGGGGTGTGTGAGTGGCTTAGGGATGTGGAGGTGGGTAAGGGAGTTGTATGTGTCGGGGTGGGATGTGTGAGTGGGTGGAGGATGTGTGTGGGTAGGGGTATTGTGATCGAGAGATGTTTGGTTGGGGGTGGGTGGGTGGGGGTGTGTGAGTGCGTAGTGGATGATGTATGCGTGAGTGAGTGTGTTTGGTGGACGGGTAGGGAATGCGTGTGTGGGTGGGGGAGAGGTGTATGGTGTGTTGGTTGGGGATATTGTGTGAGTGAGGTATGTGTGTGTGGGTGGAGGATTTTTGTGGTGTGTGAGTGGGGGTATGTGGGGTGGATGGGTAAGGGTATCTGTGTGGGTGTGGGTGGGAATATTGTGTGGTATCTGGGTGGGGGATATGTGTGTGGTGTGTAAGTGGGGATGTGTTGGTGAGGGATATATGTGTGTGTGGTGCGTGGGTTGGGAATAGGGCGTGGTAGGGGGTGTATGTGATGTGCGGGTGGGGGATTGCGTGGTGGGGGTTTAGGTTAAGGCATGTGTGGGTGGGTGGAAGTTGTATATGTGGGTGGTGGGGTGTGTGTGTGTGGATTGGGGATGTATGGGTGGTTAGGGAGGTGTGTGTGTGGGTGGGGGGGGGGGTAGGGACATGTCAGTTGGTGGGGATGTGTGTGTATGGTTTGGGGATGTGTGAGTGAATGTGCGATGTGTGGGTTGGTGGGGGATTGTGTGCATGGGTGGGGAATATGTTGTCGATGGAGATGTGGCTAAGGGATGGGTGGTTTGAGGTGTGGGTGGGGAGAGGATGTGTGGGTTAAGATGTGGATGGGCGTGGGATGTGTGGGTTGGTGGGGGAATGTTTGTGGGTGGCGAGTGTGTTTTGGTTGGGGGATCAGGTGAGGGCAGTGTGGGGGGATGGGTCGGTTGGTGGGGTATGTATGTGTCCTTGGTGTGCTTGTGTGTGGGTAGGTGGGGTGTTTATGTGTCCCTTGGTGCGCGTGTGTGTGGGTAAGTGGGGTTGTGTGGGTGGGGTGATGTATGGATAGGTGGGAGATGGGCTTCATAACATGGTAATTAGCCTTGTTTATGTTTACAACATTCATTTCACAATGTTTATTTTTCTTCCTATGTAAATGTATAATGCTCTTGATGAACGAAAGACGAGTGATTGAAAGGGCCGAACGTAAGACGGGCCTGCGCGCCCAATTTGTGACCCTAATAAAGTTGATTTGATTTGATTTGATTTGATTTGTACCCTCCTAATTTTGGTCTTGGCCTTCAATCTTTGAGCATTGTAAAGGCCGCCATCTGAGCGTGAGTGAATGTATATACCGTTATCTTGATCACGAAAGGCATAATTCAGTAGAAGTGAAAAGTATATTCCAAAGAGGGTGGGAGCTAGTACACAACCTTGCTTAACTTCACTTTTGATTTCAAATTCTTCAGAAGTTGCACCATCAAACTTGATTACACCCTTCATGCCTGTGTGGAACGATTCCACAATGAACAGAAGAGTTGGTGGGTAGCCAATCTTCTTTAGTGCCTTGAATAGACCCTCACGACTGACCAAATCAAATGCCTTTGTGAGGTCGATGAAGGCAATAAACAGTGGTTGATTCTGTTCACGGCATTTTTCTTGAATTTGTCGCAATGAGAATATCATATCAATGGTAGACCGGTTCTGTCGAAAGCCATACTCTGATTCGGGGTAGACTTGATCTCCTAGGACTTGAAGTCTGCGCAGAACAATTCTGGCAAATACATTTCCAACAATACACAGAAGTGAGATACCCCTATAGTTGTTGCAGTCGCTCCGATCGCCGTTGTTCTTGTACAGTGTTATGATGCTTGAATCTTTGAAATCCTGTGGGACTTGTCCTTCTCGCCAGCATAGCTCTATTAGCTGGTGGATCTGTAGAGTGAGTGTGTCTTGCCCACTCCTTATAACCTCTATTGGAATCCCATCCTTACGTGGAGCCTTGCCAGATGCAAGTTCATTTATAGCACACTTAACTTCTGTTATGGTATGAAGTGTGTCCAGGTGGTCAAGAGTTGGTAGAGCCTCTATGGCGTTGAGAGCATCATCCGCTAGTTTGGTCTCACTTGAGTAAAGCCATGTAAAGCCATTCAACTGTCAGAATCGACCCTTTTTAAGCAATCTGACTTGACCCTTTGTTTATATTAAAATATGTAGGTAATTGCAAGTTATATCCACACGCTCTTCAATGCTGCTATGAAGCAACAACCTTCAAGTACTATCCATTCGATGGATACTTACTTTCGCTGTAATATGACACAGCCAGTCCGGTAGCTATCAGCGACACACGCAACTACCTCCCGACAGTTTAAAAAAAATTCAAAACATGACTTGTCAGACTGTGAGTATCTCCCTATAAAATCACTCCAACAATATACTCCCAACCTCATTTAGTCGGAGAGTCTCATGAAGGTCTACAGCTTCGGTAATTATCTCCATGCCCAATTGCCGTCATCTTGATATGTTACCAATCAGGCAACATGATGATGGTTACTACAACTGTTACACAGTACCAACTATTTTAATTATCTCCTTTGGTTGTAATCAGAGAAATAATACAAAAGTTATGGGCGATAATTTCAACATGCTTTCAACAAAATAAATTACATTCATAAATTAATTTCTTACTGTAATAATTTGATACTCATTGACAAAAGTGAACTATATGTCACTGTTGTGAACAAGTAAAGCAACTTATGATTCTGAGATCACATCTAACTAAATCCTCACATACAATTCGTATATGGAAAATTTTAATTCACAATGATTACATAAAGCGCCACTTCTTTGTGAGATTTTTACTATAGTCTGCTAGTTTTCAGATTAATTTAAATAAACACCGGAAATACAGAGCTGGTGTGTTCAGTTGAAGATAACACAATGTTCTCCCGTCTGGATGTTCGGTAAACAATCAGTGTACATAGTTCGTGAAACCAGCTGTTGGATTACATATTTCTTTCACAGTGTTGATTAAAGTGTTCTTGTGGAATTCAGATGTCATAGTTTCTTTCGCACAGATTAAAATAAGTCGGAACATTCTGCACAGCAGGTGCTTTGGATACCAGAACAGTTCAAGTAGAGTAAGTCTTGAAATCTCGTCGCACTGTTCGTAGCAATGTTTATATATATATATACAATAATAATAATTCATTTCTACCACATACCACACAAGTATACATCACAATGATTCAATATTTATAAGAAATACAATATATTTACATTGGAACAATGTTCCTATCACAATATTACACAGCGTTCCTGCAATGATTACATTATTGGCTGTGTTGCTGAGCGTTTTATCATTCAGCAGATAACTCATTGGTCTGCTGTGTGCACTCAGACACTGTTTGGCTTTTGAGTATGTCGTAAGGACATCTGGAAAAAAGGTCCGCAAAGCAATTTTGTGTGCCGCGTATGTGCATGATCTAAAAGCTGAAATCGTGCAGTAATAGTGACCATCCCGCCACACGATGGTTGGTAGCACTTCCAGCCTTGATTATCGTCAACGGACTGTTATCAGTCTCAACTATGAAGTGTCGACGTAGAAAAAATCGGGACAGTTTTCTTACCGAATAAACAAGAGACAGGGCCTCAATTTCAGGCGTACTCCAATGTCGTTCTCTTTCTTTCAATTTGCGGCTTAGGTAGTACACCGGGTGAAGAATATGGCCGTACTCTTGTAGCAGTACCGCGCCAATCGCTACGGAGCTCGCTTCGGTTTTCAATTTGAAAATAGTGTTTACATTTGGTAATTTAAGGATAGGGTTCTTAGAAAAGTAGGATAATACCTTTGCAAAAGCAGGTCTTAAGCATTCGTTGTTTACAACCTTGTTAGGTTTGTCCTTTGTTAATAGGTTAGTGAAACACTCGGTCAACGTAGCAACATTTGGTGTAAACTGTCTGTAATAATTTAACAGACCTAAGACACATCGCAACTCTTTCTTGGTTGTTGGAAGCGATAGTTTAAGAATTCGTGACACGATGTTATCGTCAGTTGCGACAAAGCCATTTGAAATCTTATAGCCCAAAAATGAAATTTCTTGGTAGGCCATGTCGACTTTAGATGGTTTGACTGTCAGTCCGTGTTGTCTGATACGGTCAAATGTCTGCTGTAATCCTGTAGCAGTTGTCTGCAGCTGTCGGTCTCTGTCTGAGTCAGATTAGAATTTATTTTGATGTCTTGCAGGTTGTTTGTCATGTCAAGAGATGGAGTCGGTATTTCGTCGGTCTCGTCGTCGTCTGTATTGGTCCACTATCGTCGTGCTTGCAGCTGTCTCTACCTGGTACTCGTCTCTGTTGTAGTATGGTTTAAGCATGTTTATGTGAAATATTTTGTGTTTGTCCTTAACTGCAATCTCGTAATCTACAGTCGAAATCTGTCTTAAAACTTTAAACGGTCCTTGCCATGAGTCTGTCAGTAGATGTCTGTCGCTTGGCAATAGAAGTAGAACGTCCTGTCCTGGCGTCAGTGGTATTGTCCTATTTCCTTTGTTGGCGTACTGTCCGTAGATAGCACCTTATTGTTTCAGTGCTTCTTTAGCTAACACACAAGATTTCATTATCCTATCACGCAATGATGTTACAAGTTCATATGATGATACAGTTTTATGTACAGTTACACTTTCAGTTAACATGAAATGGTACAAAGATAATGGGCAGCGTGGTTTGGCACCATATACAAGTTCAAATGGTGAGAAACCTGTGCTGGAATGAGGTACTTCACGGTATGCAAATAATATAGCAGGCAAATAAGTATCCCAGTCTTCAGGGTGTTCCTGGGCAACCTTTGAGAGCATGTGCTTAAGATCTCCATTTATCTTTTCTACAATCTCCGTTGAATGAGGGTGCTTTGGGCTATTGAAGCACTGCTTTACCCCTAACATTCTAGTAAAGGCTTGAGTGGCAGCAGCTATGAACTGACTACTCCATCTGAGAGAATGGTATCCGGGAAACCTACTCTAGAAAAAATGTGGAAGAACACTTCCATTACATCCTTGGCAGTTATGTTCTTAAGAGGAATAGCTTCTGGCCATCTACTGCAGAGGTCAATTATTGTTAAAATGAACTTATTTCCTCTAAATGTTACATGGTTTAGAGGACCTACTATATCAACAGAGATCTGTTCGAAAGGTCTACTTGCTAAATCTGTGATTTGCAGTTCAGCTTGCGGGTGTTTACCCTTTTTGACAAGCTTCTGGCAGATGTCACAAGTTCTGCAATATTGCTTGGTATCACTGCAGAATATAGGCCAGTAGAACTGGGTAAGTAATCTAGATCTAGTTTTTGAATAAGCCATATGCCCTGCAAAGGGTATGTCATGCGCTAGATGTAATGCTTGTTTGCGGTGTTCTGATGGTAGAACCGTTTGCTCAATGGTGCTGGTACCTTTGGTATAATACCGTGTAAGGATACCACCTGTCAATGCAAAATGCCATCTAGCGTTCTTTGATAGTCTTGGCTGTTGGCCTATTAAGTTAAAATACTTATGCAAAGATCGATCGGCCTTTTGGGCTGTTAAAAAATTTCTCCCTGGTTTTTTCAGGAGATGATATAACTGGGCTTAACATTTGCAAAGCCTCTGTCTGATCAATTCGATCTTGCATTTGTGCAGCAGATCTAGTTACTGCATTTGTAATATCAACAACATGGCAAGGTGATGTTACCTTTAGACCAATACAATCATGTGATGACGTTAATGAATTGACAAACATACATTCATTCACAGGTGATAATACATTGTCAACAATGAATTCAGTTGAAGGTGAAATGGGATTATCAACAAAACAATTGACAGAAGATGTTATACTGTCATGTGGCATATCATTTACCTCCGGAAGGTTACCAATGATAATGTCGCAACAAGGGTTGGTCAATGCTGCACATTTAACCTTTCCTGTAAGGAATGGTGTGTCAATATATGCCCATGCAAGCGGGTATTTCTCGATGTTACCTGAGAAAGTTCTGCATGTAACATGTTTGCCAGTATACTCTGAAGGTAAAATACAGTTTTTCTTCAAACCAATGAGAGTACTCCCACTGTCACGTAAAACGGTGGCAGCTTTACCATTAACAAATCCATGGTGGATGTTCAATTTACCTTTGGAGTTAATTATTAAATTGGCCTCCTCATTGGTAAGTGGTATGGAGTGGCCGCATGTTAATACGCCATCCTCATGAAAACGATCACAGATGGTACATTTTTCAAGATGAAATACATCAATGGAATGTGCTGAATTTACAGGATGATTTTCAACAATTTCCTCATCCGAGGAAGAGCTATCAAACATGGCTGCATTAGCCTTGATAGTCATTTGCTTGCCTTTACATGAGTGACACCAGTAGCCATAGGCTTTGCAAAGGAAGCATTTGGTGAGACGTTTATAGCTCTTTCTCTCCTTATCTTGCTTATCTATATAGTGTTGCAAGTATATGAAGTACCCTGGGTGTTTATCACACATAACACTTTCATTGTGTGGTAGATGCAATACTGATAATATTTCTCAGCAGATTGCTTAAAGGGTTTCTGTCTACTGTAGGGCACTGACTTCATTCTGTCATATGTAGTGGCTGCTACAAAGTCTGTGCTAGTCAATCCACTAGTAAAACACTGTTTGTTGGCTGTAAAGTAAGCCGAACCTCGTTTCTCAATCTGTCGCACACTCTCACACTCACATTCTATCAGAAATTTCGAAAATGGTGGTGGTAGAGATGTAATAATTTTATCTCTAAGAATGAGATCTTTCAATCTATCAAAACTATCATTCACTTTGGCTGCTGACAGCCACTTAGTAAAAATATCCTGTACTACTGAGATGTAGTCAGAGTACGTTTGTGTTGGTTTAGGTGACAATTTGCTAAACTGATCTCTGTAGCCTGCTTCATCTAACAGGAAATGAGACATAATTTTAGACTTAATATATTGATAATCTTTCCTTAGATCTTTGGGAATGGTCTCTATCACTTTCAGAGGTTCCCCAGAAAGATTTCTCATATATATAATGTTCCATTCAGACTCTGAGATCTGATAATGCTCCATAATGCATTCAAAATTTTGGGTGAAGGCTGCAATGCAGTCGCCCGTGGTGAAATTGTTCACGATCCCTTGGTACTTTTTGTACTGATTTTCTTTGTCTAATCTGTCTGACTTTCTAACATCCTTCTCTATTGATGTTTCAGGTTGCAGCTGCTTAATTTTCAGCTGCATTTCAAGATCTTCTCTCTTACTCTGAGCTAAAATATCAGCTTTTCTCACTTCTGCCTCTATTTCTGCCTGCTTAAGTTTGGCCGCTAGTTCAGACTGTTTTAAAGCAGCTTCTGCTTCTGCCTTTCTAGCCTCAGCCTCTAATTCGGATTTTCTGAACTCTCTTTCGGCAGCTCTGTCCTCACGTTGGACCTGTTCTGCATACCTAGCCTCACTCCATTTAGTCAATTGCTCACCAGCTAACTTCATTTTCAAACCAGTTTCGATGAAATCATTTAAAGTAGACATGATGAAATATGTCTGATGCAATGAATACACAAAAAGAAGTCAAATTATGGTGTTAGTAATTCAAATACAATAGTTTTACAATATTTCTCGGATACAGCTCGTGCTTAGACCTGCCTACAAAAGTATATATGAAAGGGATAAAACTTAAGTGTTTCTGGAGAACTGTATCAGAGAATGGCTGCTTGTTACTGCCCGGAAAAAATGGACTTTACAACTTCCGGCCAGAAAAAATGGGCTTTACAACATCAACGGGTTCGGATGACACAAAACAACCTGTTGCTTTTGGAAGAAGAAAAATTAGGACATGTACGTTTATGTGGTGTATGCGATGTCAACTACAGTTTTGTTGTGGTTTGTGTGCTGTCAAGTATGTTTGTTAGTCGTATCGTCGTCCTTTCAACACAATCAATAACTTACTTTCCATGTTACTTTCTTTCCAAAACCTTCCGCTTACACAAACGTTCAAACCTATTTTACCCTTAAATTAAAGATGGACGCTTCCTCTACGTTCACTCTTCTTTTATACTTGGTTCAAGTTGACCCATGAGCCCATTTTCACAATTTTCGTTCTCTAGTTCAAACTCGGACGATGCCACCACGTTCACACCTTTCTTTCTCTGGTTCAAACTCGGACGATGCCACCACGTTCACACCTGTCAGGATTTTGCATTCGGCAATAATATAGGCTCGTAATTATTGACAAGTGTGTTACAAAACACAGTCACAGAATAACTTCACGTGACACACTGCAACTACAATTCAAACACTTTATGCACGCAGCTCACTCAGCGCAATCATTACATGCATCGCGCAATTACAATAGCAATGTCATAACACAATCAATGTATATATCAATGCAAATAGCCAACTTACAATCCTACAACCCAGGTGCTCAGTCTCCTATACTCACAGGCTTTCTATCTATTCGCGTTCATACACACAGAGCACCATTCAAACCATCCGTCCTGTCGACAAGTCCCAAGCCGTCTGTAGAGAATCACTCTCAGTTCTCGCCAGTCCGCGTTGCGTTGATGCGTGGAATTCATGTCTCACGCGTGTACCGACTGACGCTCGCGTGGTTAGTGGTGCTCATAGTTGATCCTGGCCGTAATTGCCAGGCGCCGTCGAAGACGACGCGTTGTAACTGGAGGGGAGATTATGACATACATACATACATACATACATACATACATACACACACACACACACACACATACATACATACATACATACATACATACATACATACATACATACATACATGCATACAAACATACATACATACACATACATACATACATACATACATACATACATACATACATACATACATACATACATACATACATACATACATACATACATACATACATACATACAAACATACATACATACAGACATACAGACAGACATACAGACATATAGACATACAGACACACAGACACACACACACACATACACACATACACACATACACACATACACACATACACACATACACACATACACACATACACACATACACACATACATACATACAGACAGACAGACAGACAGACAGGCAAGCAGGCAGACAGACAGACAGACAGACAGACAGACAGACAGACAGACAGACAGACAGATAGACAGACAGACAGACAGACATACATACATACATACATACATACATACATACATACATTCATACATACATACATACATATCGAATCTGCCTGAGTCACCACTTGAAAGAACTTGTATGTTTAGATCATGGTGCTTCTACGCTGAGACTGCCGTGACGAGTCCGGCGAGGGTTAGTCAAGATATCCAGGTTGGATCTAGAACTGAATCGTCTACTGATTCATGCCAGTAAGGTGCTGGTGAATTTATAAGCAAACTTACAGGTAAAACTTTAGTGACTTGTGGAACACGCAAGAACATTCGTTCCAGTTGTGTTGAGGAGAGTGAACACTGTTTACTAGTCATGACAATGGCCAGTTTATTATGTTTCCGGCCCGGCTGGGTCGTAATGGGCACGGTGTATACTACATGTCAACGATGGTGTGAATCTACAGTTGTGATCCGTACTGAAGCCTGAACGTGGTCAAGTGACCTATAACAGTGATTTACTAGTCTTGTGAACACCGGAGTGACATTCTTGTTTTCGTAGGGATCTACCCCATTCCTAGGTGTTGTTGGACAAGGACATTGAAAGCTGTGAAGGTATTAGATATCTATGGAACTGTGTAGCATACTGACCTGTGAATATGGTGAGTTCTTACATTCCCTTGTAGGAGCAGTTAATGGACATTGTGGTTATATGGAGCCAGCGCTCCAGTTATAGGTTGCAGACAGTTCTCCCATTAAGTTGAGAAGCCGAGGAGCAACCAGGCTCGTAGATATTAGTGTATTGTGCCACCAGTCTTATCATCAGTTGGGGATATCTAGGATTCTAGAGTCAGCCCATACATCATCAGCGGAGTAGAACTTGTGAGTTACAACGTCATCGAGGGATGACCAGTGAACTTTGGTGAAGTGTCAGTCAGGCATTAGTCATACGCCTGACCAGTCCGAGATCTTACTAAACAGTGAAAGGGGAGAACTTCAGAAGGGTCTACGCCTTGGAGTTACTTTGCACTGGAGGTTCCTCGGGTGAGTCGTTAACCACGACGGGACGACGGCACGAACTGAAGTCACATGCTCCGTGATGAAGACTGATCATCTGTAGATCTTCTAGCTGCTCTCCAGCAGCCATTGTACATATTGTCTTCTATCCAAGCTTTTCAGCCATCCCTCTCTTAGTTCAGTTGACGTATTTAGAAATTAAATTTTCCTTTGTAAGCCATGGCTTTGAGTACTAGTATTACTGGTGTCTTGTCCGAGCCCCCTGTGGGTAGGAATCCATAGGTGGGGAGGGGAAGGTCAGCTGTCCCGGCTTGTGTGGGTCCCTGTAGATGTAAAGTCCTATTGGGGTGATCGGAGCAAAGGCTGGGGATATTAACTATAGTAACCTACATGTCCAAGCCCCGGGGGTTCTTGTTACCTACCTACCTAACCTACCTACCTACCTACCTACCTACCTACCTACCTGCATGCATGCATGCATGAATGCAGGCAGGCAGGCAGGCAGTAAGACTGTCATGAATTTGGCTGGGGTTAGATCCCGGGTGGCAACCTCTCAATCAAAAGTCATTTTATCCTATTGGTGTTTAGTTCTGGGTGCAGTTTGAGTTCCCTTACCTCCATCAGAAGGGACTAATTACCACCCCAGATCCCGCGGTGTGTTTCTCATTGACTCCCGAGTACATACTTTTGTGAATGAGTGGTGGTTCCCCTTGAATTCTCGTTCATATTGATGACTAGTGACCTCCATCTATGAGAGCCTGTGATTACAAATTTCAAGTAGTGCCCTGTTTTTATTGGGTGCAGAGTTGTAAGTGTGTGCTTGTAGATTGTCAGTCCCCTGAACTGTGTTCAACACGCTGACTTGAGTTGATCCTTCATAAACATGGTGGTTGAAAAAATAAATGTGGAAACGTAGTGACAACGAAGGAAACAATTGGAAGAAGAAAACAGACTTGATAAGAGAAAGAAAGAGAGAGAGAGAGAGAGAGAGAGAGAGAGAGAGAGAGAGAGAGAGAGAGACAAGTAATAGCGAGAAACTGCCATGAACGCTGGCTCTTATCGACACGGCACATGGCGATGATTATCAGAGTCATCAACAAACTTGATGAGCTGGTAATGATATAAAGATTTAACGTCGGTTACAGTTTCTGTCTCTGATTTATTCGTGAAATATAAAGATTTAACGTCGGTTACAGTTCGTGTCTATGATTTATTCGTGAAAAATAAAGATTTAACGTTGGTTACAGTTTCTGTCTCTGATTTATTCGTGAATTATACAGATTTAAAGCTGAGTTCAACATGCAAGAGATACAATATGAGTATAAATACAGCAAAAACTGAAGTAATGCGAGTTAGCAGATTGCCGGGCCCACTAAGTATACAGATAAATTGCACAACTCTGAAACAAGTTAAAGAATTCAAATATCTTGGAAGTATGATCACAGAAGATGGCAGATTAGACAGAGACATCGAAATCAGATGTCAAAAAGCTAGTGCACTTGCATATCAACTATCACACTTACTGAAACATCCAAATATACCCATGTCCGCAAAACGACAAATAATAAACATCATATTCACACCAACCCTACGCTACCAATCTCAAACCTGGACTTTATCCAAGTTACACCTTCGCAAAACCAACACCTGCGAAATGCGATGCTTGAGGAGAGCTGCCAACTTGACAATGTGAGACCGAGTAAGAAATGCTATTATCAGACAGACTGTGGGATCAATTCCGATTCCGATTCCATTTCAAAAACAAAAATTCCAAATTCGTCCTCGTCTAACCTGCTTCATCAGCTGTGGTTATAATTGAGGATCGTGGTTTTTGTGGGTTTATTTACCCTAATTCTTGTCTTGTCAGTCCTTTCTCGGACTGGTTATGCATCGTTTGTGTCTGTGACGTCAGCAGTGGTCGGCGGCTATCCTTTGTGCTCTTCTGTTGTTGTGGTTTTCTTTGTTTGTGTAGGCTCCTGGCTCGTCTGGCTTGACTGGCTGCAGTCCTTATAAGGACTTTTCGTTATCCCACTCCAGCTGGGGGATCGGTCGGCGGCCGTCCTTAGTGCTTGTTTCCTCTTGTTGTTTCCTTTTTTGGCGCAGGCTCCTGGCTTGAGTGATTGCAGTCCTTAAAAGGACTTTTTATTTAGTACTTTTGCCTCCTGTTCTGTGTAATGCCCCTAGAAGCTTTTCGATGTTATTTAAATCCTTGCGCTTTCTTTCACTTTCGTGTGTAAGTTTTTGCTGTTTTACGAATGCTTCCTCTGTGGTCAGCCATGGGAAGATCTCTCCGTCTTCTATGTAGTACTCGAAGTCGGCATCGAAGTCATAGTGTAATTCCGGGTATTCTGTCGGTTTCCCCCTGAGTTTCTTGGGCTTCTTTCCTTTTGCTTCCTGTCTCCTTATGTATTCCTCGTGTCTGAGTTCCTCTTGTTCTGCTCGTTTCTTTCCTTCTGCTGCGTACACCTCCATTTCCTCCCGGGTAGGTTCCCCTGCAATCCACGGTATGCCGCCGGAAGGTACCTTATCTTGTCTTTCTTCGGCTGTCTGGTGGGATGTTGGTTTCCCCTTGGATGGTTTGGGCGCCGAGGTTCGGCTGCTGGTTTTATCTTGCGTCTCCGGGTCGGTTTTTTTGTTGTGTTTCT
Organism: Cepaea hortensis; assembly: GCA_963921405.1. Lineage (NCBI taxonomy): Eukaryota > Metazoa > Mollusca > Gastropoda > Stylommatophora > Helicidae > Cepaea > Cepaea hortensis. The sequence continues at coordinate 138,663 of CAWUFQ010000020.1, forward strand.
TGCTGTTTCTTTGTGGTCATTTGCCTGACTTCTGTTGATTTGTGTTGAGTTGATTTCATTTCAGCTTTTAGTCGCTCTCTCTCCACTTTTATAGTGCGTAGCATTTCTTCGTTTTCCTGCTTCAATGCGGTCATCTGTTCCACTTCTCGCTTGATGTTTTCATGGAACTCCTTTATTTCCGCCAGTAGATTCTCGTTGTCGCTGGTCGGATTAGGCGTCAGCAATGACTTGACTTGTTTCTTCAACTCGTCTATCTGCTTTTGAAGTTGATCTCTTTCAGCTTGTGCTATACCCGTGGCTGTCTCGCCCCTCTGCATTGCTTCCTTGAATGGTGTCTTTGTGATGATGGCGATCTTTAAGACGTCTCTGTGTCTCTGCAGGTACGGACAGCCCAGGTATCTTGCTCCGTGTTTGCCCAGACAGTTGGCGCACTTTCTTCTGTTGTTAGGAGCTCGGAAGTCCGTGTCCAGCTTGGCCAGCGGACACTCCTTGAAGGCGTCGTGATCGGCGCAGTATCGACAGATTTCCGTCTTACTGCGACACGTTGCTCTGCTGTGGCCGGCCCTCTGGCATTTTGAACATTGCGTGATTCTTGGTATGAATCTCTCTGGTTGCTGCAGTCTCTCGTTGAGTGATGCTGTGGTCGGCATTTCGCTGCCCTCCGATGTCACCACTGCCAGGGTTGTAGGTATCTTGGAGTAAGTGAGAAGCCGCTCCGCCTTCAAGACTCGGATGTGAAGATTCTCTTCACGTAGCTGCTTCAGGATTTCTTCATCTGTCAGCTCCACCGGAATCCGCTTGACAACCCATCGGACTGTTTTTGAGTCGGTGTTTCCGATTCTGGTGTCTTTCTCCTCCTTCTTCTCTGCTGTCTTGATTCTTGACTGTGTTGGGCTGTCAATCTTCTCCCTCATTGTAGCTTCAGATATAGCTGTGGTATCAGGCTCTTTGATGCAGCTAGCAGGTGGGCTCTCAACGTTCTTCTTCTTGTTGTCGGCTCCCACGCTGCACATCTTGGCAACAGCGTGTTTCTTGTTGGATTTTCCACGTGACATTTTCCCGCTGATCAGGCTTCTTGACAGAATAATGCGACTTGACTTGTTAGCGCTCGCAGTGCGAATGACACGACGACGACACTGTGGGATCAACACATTGTGTCACATTTATTGAAAGACAGAAGAACAAGTGGTTTGGCCATGTCGTTAGAATGCAACATCAGCAACTACCATAACTGGGCTTACATCAAAGATCATCTGCGACGAGACCACGAGGACGTCCAAGAAGAAAATGGATTGACGACATCAGAGACATTGTACAACCACACGGAATGACACTATC
>CAWUFQ010000020.1:145000-160000 GCA_963921405.1 Cepaea hortensis
AAATACCTGCGCCAGTCTAGCCATGCTTGGAAATCTTTGCTTATTGGCATGCCACCATGAAACTGGATCTGACTGTCGAGTTTGAAGTGGCTCTGACAGGTACTGTGTCACCTCAGTGTTAATGCTGTTGCCTTCGGCACTTGCAGAACGATCTGCGGTGGGATTTTCCTCGACAATTGTGTCAAAACAGCTCCATAGGCTGGACTCGTACTGTGTGGCAGTGCTCACAGAAGTCAAAACACTAGTACTACTACTACTAATAGTAGCTGATGGATCCTGTGGACTGACTGTGTTTGCTGAATCAATAATGGAGTTAGCTGCTAACAGCAGATGGGCTCGTGCATCACTTCTACCACGTTCGGAGAAGAAGCACAGCTTGAATCGAGGATCCAGTAGTGTGGCACAGGTGTAAATACTGTTGGATTCAATGTCCGCAAATCTGCTGCTAACAGCTTCAAGCAGGGCTGCTTTCATAGTTTTGATCCCAGCATCACTACCTTCTTTCTGGAGGAAAGCCATGAGTGTTTTCACTAATGGGATCACAACTGATATTGATGCCTGAGCTGCACTTATTTCACGTGTGATTTCTTCAAATGGTGCCAAAGTAGCTACCACATTCTCCGTGACTGCCCACTGTTGTGCCGTTAGCCCAGTTACCGAATCAATTTCAAAATTTTCAACACAGTACAGGCTGATGCTGCGCCGTTGTTCTAACAGACGTCGTAACATATAAAACGTTGAGTTCCATCGTGTTGTCACGTCCTGGATAAGCTGATGTTGTGGTAGGTTTAATTCCTTTTGAAGTTCATGCAAACGACTGGTTGCTGAAGAAGAGTGTTTGAAATGTCCTACCAATTTTCTTCCAGTACTGATGATGCCAGCAACATACTTTTGACTCAAAAGACCATCACGCACACACAGCTGCAGTGTGTGTGCAAAACATCCAACACTTGAATAGCTGCCATCACGAAAGCATTTGGCAATGTTTAATGCATTGTCTCTCACAACAACATGGCACTTCTCACGTGCAATTGACCACTCATCCAGCATCATTTCAAAATGTGCAAGCAAGTTTGTGGCCGTGTGATGTTCATCACATGCAGTACAATGGAAGACTACACTGCGGAGAACGAAGGAGTCTGTTAACCAATGGCCAGTGAGGCCCATAAATGACTGAGTGGTGTGTTCAGCTGTCCACGTATCTGTTGTGAATGATATGTAATCAGTGTCAGATATCATTGCTGCAATTTTTACCTTCAGACGTTATCACATGTCAGGAATGATATGTTCAGCAAAGTACTTTCTTGAAGGCAATTCATACCTTTTTTCCATTGTATGCATCAACTCTCTGAAACCTGGTCGTTCCACTACTTGAAAAGGCTCCATATCTATGGCTATCATTCGGGCTACGGCAGCATGAATGCGTTTAGCATTGGGACTGTTGATGTCCCAAATTTTGGCCCGGTCCCATGCCTGCACAATTGACTGCTGGGTACTGCTGCTTGCTTTGTGCAAACACGGTCCCAGATTCATCATAGATGTGGTCGCCAATACACTGGCCTTCAGTGATGCTTTCTTTTCCATCATTTCGTCATAGCTTTTCTTGTGCATCGATCGCAAATGGGTCTGCATTGATGATGTTGAGAAGTCTTTGGGGCGATCTGATCGTCCACGCGATAACTGTTTGTCACACAACTTACATATTACCTTCGCTGAATCATCGTCTTTAACCTTGAAGTAATCCCAAACGGCGCTGTATGACTTAGATTTTGATGCCATTTTATTTTATGGGCAAGACCAAAGCAATTTACGAAAATAAATATTAAAGTCCCACAAACTCATGAAGTAATGCACCATTAAAATTCAAAATGAGTGTTTTTTTCTTAAAATTCTTATTTACATCAGCGAGAAATAGTAAACCGGAAGTGCTACTGTGCTATTGCCTAAAATTCGACGTGGCCTCATGAAACATGTACAGAAAATTCACGTGACTAGGCAACACAAATCCGGCCTAAATCCGGCAACATTGGACCGGAGCCGGAGCCGAAGCCGGATTTGTAAAAATGGCCGGATTCCGGATTTGCCGGAGCCGGAGCCGAAATCCGGTACACCCCTAGTATGTATGTATGTATGTATGTATGTATGTATGTATGTATGTATGTATGTATGTATGTATGTATGTATGTATGTATGTATGTATGTATGTATGTATGTATGTATGTATGTATGTATGTATGTATGTATGTATGTATGTATGTATGTATGTATGTATGTATGTATGTATGTATGTATGTATGTATGTATGTATGTATGTATGTATGTATGTATGTATGTATGTATGTATGTATGTATGTATGTATGTATGTATGTATGTATGTATGTATGTATGTATGTATGTATGTATGTATGTATGTATGTATGTATGTATGTATGTATGTATGTATGTATGTATGTATGTATGTATGTATGTATGTATGTATGTATGTATGTATGTATGTATGTATGTATGTATGTATGTATGTATGTATGTATGTATGTATGTATGTATGTATGTATGTATGTATGTATGTATGTATGTATGTATGTATGTATGTATGTATGTATGTATGTATGTATGTATGTATGTATGTATGTATGTATGTATGTATGTATGTATGTATGTATGTATGTATGTATGTATGTATGTATGTATGTATGTATGTATGTATGTATGTATGTATGTATGTATGTATGTATGTATGTATGTATGTATGTATGTATGTATGTATGTATGTATGTATGTATGTATGTATGTATGTATGTATGTATGTATGTATGTATGTATGTATGTATGTATGTATGTATGTATGTATGTATGTATGTATGTATGTATGTATGTATGTATGTATGTATGTATGTATGTATGTATGTATGTATGTATGTATGTATGTATGTATGTATGTATGTATGTATGTATGTATGTATGTATGTATGTATGTATGTATGTATGTATGTATGTATGTATGTATGTATGTATGTATGTATGTATGTATGTATGTATGTATGTATGTATGTATGTATGTATGTATGTATGTATGTATGTATGTATGTATGTATGTATGTATGTATGTATGTATGTATGTATGTATGTATGTATGTATGTATGTATGTATGTATGTATGTATGTATGTATGTATGTATGTATGTATGTATGTATGTATGTATGTATGTATGTATGTATGTATGTATGTATGTATGTATGTATGTATGTATGTATGTATGTATGTATGTATGTATGTATGTATGTATGTATGTATGTATGTATGTATGTATGTATGTATGTATGTATGTATGTATGTATGTATGTATGTATGTATGTATGTATGTATGTATGTATGTATGTATGTATGTATGTATGTATGTATGTATGTATGTATGTATGTATGTATGTATGTATGTATGTATGTATGTATGTATGTATGTATGTATGTATGTATGTATGTATGTATGTATGTATGTATGTATGTATGTATGTATGTATGTATGTATGTATGTATGTATGTATGTATGTATGTATGTATGTATGTATGTATGTATGTATGTATGTATGTATGTATGTATGTATGTATGTATGTATGTATGTATGTATGTATGTATGTATGTATGTATGTATGTATGTATGTATGTATGTATGTATGTATGTATGTATGTATGTATGTATGTATGTATGTATGTATGTATGTATGTATGTATGTATGTATGTATGTATGTATGTATGTATGTATGTATGTATGTATGTATGTATGTATGTATGTATGTATGTATGTATGTATGTATGTATGTATGTATGTATGTATGTATGTATGTATGTATGTATGTATGTATGTATGTATGTATGTATGTATGTATGTATGTATGTATGTATGTATGTATGTATGTATGTATGTATGTATGTATGTATGTATGTATGTATGTATGTATGTATGTATGTATGTATGTATGTATGTATGTATGTATGTATGTATGTATGTATGTATGTATGTATGTATGTATGTATGTATGTATGTATGTATGTATGTATGTATGTATGTATGTATGTATGTATGTATGTATGTATGTATGTATGTATGTATGTATGTATGTATGTATGTATGTATGTATGTATGTATGTATGTATGTATGTATGTATGTATGTATGTATGTATGTATGTATGTATGTATGTATGTATGTATGTATGTATGTATGTATGTATGTATGTATGTATGTATGTATGTATGTATGTATGTATGTATGTATGTATGTATGTATGTATGTATGTATGTATGTATGTATGTATGTATGTATGTATGTATGTATGTATGTATGTATGTATGTATGTATGTATGTATGTATGTATGTATGTATGTATGTATGTATGTATGTATGTATGTATGTATGTATGTATGTATGTATGTATGTATGTATGTATGTATGTATGTATGTATGTATGTATGTATGTATGTATGTATGTATGTATGTATGTATGTATGTATGTGTGTGTGTATGTATGTATGTATGTATGTATGTATGTAAGTATGTATATGTGTGCGTGTGTGCGTGTGTGCGTGTGTGCGTGCGTGCGTATGCATCCATGTATGTATGTATGTATGTATGTATGTATGTATGTATGTATGTATGTATGTATGTGTGTGTGTATGTATGTATGGATGTATGGATGCATGGATGCATGGATGCATGGATGCATTCATGGATGCATGGATGCATTTATGCATGAATGGATGGATGGATGGATGGATGGATGGATGCATGCACACATGTATGTATGCATCTATTATGTATGCGTGTGTGTGTGTATACGTGTGTGTGTGTGCGTGCGTACGTGCGTGCGTGCGTGTGTGCGTGCGTATGTGCGGACGTACGTATACACAAACATATATGTGTACACACACACACACACACACCTACACATATACATCCCTCCATGCTACTCACTGTCCATCCAGCATCATTTCTCTTTGCCTGCCTCTGCCTTTCTTCCCCTCGATCTTTCCAGTTGTCACGATGTTTTCCAATGCCTCTCTTCTCGTCACATGATCAATGAAAATTGCAAGTCTCTTTCTTATTGTTATGTATACTGTTCTAGTTTCATTAGCCTCTTTCATTCAATCGTTGTTTGTTACTCTGGCAGTCCAAGGAATTCGCAACATTCGTCTAAAAATACCACATCTCTGTTGCTTCTAAGTTCTTCCTAATTTGTTTATTTACATTCCAAGAGTCATACAGAGTCATAATAGAACAAGATCAGATCTTACATGTATGATCAGTTTACGTGAAAAACCTTTATGACGATAACAGAGACGAACCGTATGATGTTCAAAATAATAATGAAGGACCAGCAATTTTTAAGATGGAGGTTCAGAATGCTCTTAACTATATGAAATCTGCCAAGACCCCCGGTTCAGACAGCGTCACAACAGATATGATTAATGCTTTAGAATAATATGGAATATATAAAGTTATCAGTCTGCTTAATACAATATATGATACTGGAAATATACCTCATGAGTTATGTAATTCTGTATTTATTGCAATCCCAAAGAAATCAGGAGCCTTGGAATGTGATAAACGTCGAACAATTAGTATAATGAGTCACATCACGAAGATTTTGCTAAGAATTATCATGCACCGAGTTAGGAGGAAATTACAGCCTGAAATTGGAGAAGAACAATGTGGGTTTGTAGAAGGCAGTAGTACAGTAAATTCTGTGTATATATTTAGAACCGTCATCGAACGTGCTATAGTAGTAAACAAAGATCTACACCTTTGCTTTATTGACTACACAAAGGCTTTCAATAAAGTGAGACATGTCGACTTGATAAGGATGGTTGAAGATCTACAAATTGATGGAAAAGACCTTAGACTTGTAAAAAACATATATTGGAAACAACAATCTGCTATAAGAGTTGATAATGAAGTAGGCCAATATCAGCCTATGAAGAGAGGTGTGAGACAGGGATGTGTAATGTCTCAAGATCTGTTTTTCCTGTACAGAAAAAGTATTTTCAGAAATATTGAAGATATGGAAGGAATAAACATTGGGGGGCCAATGCATCAATAACATTAGATATGTAGATGATACAGTCTTGATTACAAACAATGAACAGGACTTGCAACATTTATTAGATGCGGTTGTTACACACAGTGAACAACTAGGGTTAGAATTAAATTGTAAAAAGACACAGATTATGGTCGTCACTAGGAAGAAAGAAATACCACAATGTAATATACAAGTAAATGGGAATATTATTCAACAAGTGAATAGGTACAATTATCTCGGAACAGTAATAACATCTGATGGGAGATGCCTTGAAGAGATTAGAACAAGAATCGCCATGGCAAAAGTAGCCGTTCGCAAGATGAAAAACATACTGAACAATAAAATGATGTCAATTGAAACGAGAAAAAGAGTGTTGAGGTGCTACATAGAACCTGTACTTTTATATGGATGTGAAGCTTGGACAATGAGCAGTCAAGCTGAAAAACATCTGATGGCCGTAGAAATGTGGTTTCTGAGGAAAATGAAAAGAATACCACGGATAGCCAGAAAGACCAATAAACAAATCCTTCAAGAAACAAATGAAGATCGTAAACTGATTAGAGACATTAGACGTAGACGGTCAGACTTTTTTGGGCATGTTATGAGAAGAAATGAATTGGAGAACTTGGTAACAACTGATAAAATCGAATCGAACATACCAAGGAGAAGACCAAGAAGCAAATACCTGAATGGCTTGGCATCGTGGCATGGTCAAGATAGAAACACGGAGCTGATCCATGACTCTGATGATAGAGTGAGATGGCAAAAAATGACCGCCCACGCTTACCGGCATGGCACATGATGGATGGATGGATTCCAAGATTAACTGCCATACAGCAAATCTGGTTCTATATAGTATTTCAGGACGCTCTTTCTTACATTTTTTGATAGTGACTTACTGTATTAGTCTTAACTATATATATATATATATATATATATATATATATATATATATATATATATATATATATATATATATATATATTGAGCACAACCCACTACTGGCAACGCCGATCACATTCTGGTATGAACCTAAGGCCTATCCACGTCAATATGGAAGCACTATACTCGAGTTTCGCCCTCATTTGAGCTCGTCAGTAGTGCATATCCCTGACCGGATCCGGAAACAGTCCCGGATCACGCGTGTGAAGCGGGTGTATAACCACGCGGCACACACTGGACACACCAAATTATCACAACAGAACATCACAACGCTACCCATCGTAGGCTATGCTCAAGATTGCCCAATCGCCGCGACCGACGTCCGTCAATCGATGGGACCCGAACGATCAGGACTTCTCACTGGCAAGGAACACCAGGCCTCCTAAATCCAGTGAGCAATAATCAATTGATTATGTGGTTGCTTCGGGATTTGAAATTTAAATATTGAGCACAACCCACTACTGGCAACGCCGATCACATTCTGGTATAAACCTAAGGCCTATCCACGTCAATATGGAAGCACTATACTCGAGTTTCACCCTCATTTGAGCTCTTCAGTAATGCATATCCCTGACCGGATCCGGAAACAGTCCCGGATCACGCGTGTGAAGCGGGTGTATAACCACGCGGCACACACTGGACACACCAAATTATCACAACAGAACATCACAACGCTACCCATCGTAGGCTATGCTCAAGATTGCCCAATCGCCGCGACCGACGTCCGTCAATCGATGGGACCCGAACGATCAGGACTTCTCACTGGCAAGGAACACCAGGCCTCCTAAATACAGTGAGCAATAATCAATTGATTATGTGGTTGCTTCGGGATTTGAAATTTAAATATTGAGCACAACCCACTACTGGCAACGCCGATCACATTCTGGTATGAACATAAGGCCTATCCACGTCAATATGGAAGCACTATACTCGAGTTTCGCCCTCATTTGAGCTCGTCAGTAGTGCATATCCCTGAGCGGATCCGGAAACAGTCCCGGATCACGCGTGTGAAGCGGGTGTATAACCACGCGGCACACACTGGACACACCAAATTATCACAACAGAACATCACAACGCTACCCATCGTAGGCTATGCTCAAGATTGCCCAATCGCCGCGACCGACGTCCGTCAATCGATGGGACCCGAACGATCAGGACTTCTCACTGGCAAGGAACACCAGGCCTCCTAAATCCAGTGAGCAATAATCAATTGATTATGTGGTTGCTTCGGGATTTGAAATTTAAATATTGAGCACAACCCACTACTGGCAACGCCGATCACATTCTGGTATGAACCTAAGGCCTATCCACGTCAATATGGAAGCACTATACTCGAGTTTCACCCTCATTTGAGCTCGTCAGTAATGCATATCCCTGACCGGATCCGGAAACAGTCCCGGATCACGCGTGTGAAGCGGGTGTATAACCACGCGGCACACACTGGACACACCAAATTATCACAACAGAACATCACAACGCTACCCATCGTAGGCTATGCTCAAGATTGCCCAATCGCCGCGACCGACGTCCGTCAATCGATGGGACCCGAACGATCAGGACTTCTCACTGGCAAGGAACACCAGGCCTCCTAAATCCAGTGAGCAATAATCAATTGATTATGTGGTTGCTTCGGGATTTGAAATTTAAATATTGAGCACAACCCACTACTGGCAACGCCGATCACATTCTGGTATGAACATAAGGCCTATCTACGTCAATATGGAAGCACTATACTCGAGTTTCGCCCTCATTTGAGCTCGTCAGTAGTGCATATCCCTGAGCGGATCCGGAAACAGTCCCGGATCACGCGTGTGAAGCGGGTGTATAACCACGCGGCACACACTGGACACACCAAATTATCACAACAGAACATCACAACGCTACCCATCGTAGGCTATGCTCAAGATTGCCCAATCGCCGCGACCGACGTCCGTCAATCGATGGGACCCGAACGATCAGGACTTCTCACTGGCAAGGAACACCAGGCCTCCTAAATCCAGTGAGCAATAATCAATTGATTATGTGGTTGCTTCGGGATTTGAAATTTAAATATTGAGCACAACCCACTACTGGCAACGCCGATCACATTCTGGTATGAACCTAAGGCCTATCCACGTCAATATGGAAGCACTATACTCGAGTTTCGCCCTCATTTGAGCTCGTCAGTAGTGCATATCCCTGACCGGATCCGGAAACAGTCCCGGATCACGCGTGTGAAGCGGGTGTATAACCACGCGGCACACACTGGACACACCAAATTATCACAACAGAACATCACAACGCTACCCATCGTAGGCTATGCTCAAGATTGCCCAATCGCCGCGACCGACGTCCGTCAATCGATGGGACCCGAACGATCAGGACTTCTCACTGGCAAGGAACACCAGGCCTCCTAAATCCAGTGAGCAATAATCAATTGATTATGTGGTTGCTTCGGGATTTGAAATTTAAATATTGAGCACAACCCACTACTGGCAACGCCGATCACATAGCCTACGATTACGCTCAGTAGTTTGCCATTGCTTTCTGAGCGGCCGGCTCACATACTCCGTAAGTTACCGACGCGATTCGAACCACTGCTGATTCTCACCGTCGTCACGTTATTTACGAGAGTATACGAGATTACGGAGAAAAGTCCCTAACCTCTATGACAGGAAGCCGACTAATTGATATGGCATTCCATTAATATTCTCACACACAATTAAGTAGGATGTGTGGTCAACAGCTGTCAACAGAAATACCAGAGAAAATAAAATTCAAGGACAACGCAGCAAGAAGATGGCTTTTAGAGGAAGGTATCCCCAAACGGCCGTCTACCTGGTCTGGGGTTTACACGACGTTCTCCGTAATCCCGTATACTCTCGTGAGTAATTTGACGTGCGCTAGAATTGGTAGCGGTTCTCTCCGAGTCGGTAACTTAGGGGTATGTGAGTCGGTCGCTCAGAAAGCAATGGCAAACTACTGAGCGTAATCTTGCCAAGACATCACCAATCGGCTGAAAGATTCTGTTGACAGCGATGTCCTGTAAAGGATATGCGGGGAAAAAAATCATTAAGCGGGAATCAGCTGTGTTCCCAGCATATATAAATGCTATTAGAGAAAATATTCTAGCAAGACTACACACCACTCATTTTCCAGATGAGATAGTCATATAGAATTATGAAGAACATATATTGAAACAAGCTTTTCAGTCTTAGAGGAATAATAAAAATCAAATTCATCAAGTAACTCCACAACATAAATAAAGACCATGAAAACTGCAGCAGAACTGTTCACAGAGAAAAATAAGAAGAAACACACAGCTCTCTTCACAGATGCTAAGGCAGCAGTCTCATTCTTAACAGCAAAAGCAGCGCAGAACTAGCAGACTTAATGGCATTTATCCACGTCAAAAATCTACAAGGATTGTCATACAATGGATCTCAACGCATTGCAACATACTTGGAAATGAAGAGGCTGGGGAATTGATAAAGGCATATGGGATATTACCTTGTTCTGATTTAGACAAATCCCACAAAGTGACATGATATTTATATAAAGCACTTATAGAACCAAGTGTAAATTAGAGCATCCAGGCCACCAAAAGATGATGCACTTTACCGAAGTAGCAATCTTCAGACTCCGCACGGCACATAAGAGGCCGACATATCACTTGTTTAATAAATTAAAGATGGAACTACTGATGATTGTAACTTTGGGGATTGGAAAATGAAAGAGGAAATACTGATTGTAACCTTGCGACTGTTAATATGAAGGCTAAATATTTGCTGCAAGAGTGTTTAGCTGTAGAAGAAAACATTGCTTAGGACGACACCCGCCCAATTTAAAGACGGAAACAATGGAGATACCAACAAGCTCAAGTTGACTGATGTTTATTTTAACACATTCAGGTTGAGGTTTGCATGTGTACGAGGAAGAATTTTGATGACCTGGTTACATCCTAAGATGTTGGTGAGTTAATTCTTTTCTGGTAGGCAAGAAACCTACATTCCTAGCATGCTCGTTAGCTCTACAGGCGGTGAATGAATTACGTGGGTGATGATTGTCTACCATCATCATGGGGAATTGCCGTAAATCTCTTTTAACTTCTCAGCTTGAGAAGTTTGAATCCTTCTCCAACTTTATCGCACTGGAGACCATGACCCATCATCCCTTTGTCAGCCAGACTAGTGTCTTCCCAGGATGTCCCACAGACTAGTGTCTGCCCAGGATGTTCCACAGACTAATGTCTGCCCAGTATGTCCCACAGACTAGTCTCTGCCCAGAATGCCCAAAGTATGAAAGCCCAAACCTAGTACAATAGTGTCTCTACATCTGTTGCTACTGAGATCACATTTACGTGAACTGTTGTGCTTCCAGATTATCACGATACTTCGTCAACTTTGTGAAGCTCTGGCTTACATCCACAGCCAGAACATACTGCACAGAGACATAAAGCCAAGGGTAAGTTCGTGATGCACAGAGACTGTCTTACAAGTTCAGGAACGTGAATCTGTTTGTTTCATAATTCCATGTTGCAGTCAATTCGTATACAATTAAATTAAAGACACGGATTCCATGTCGTGCCAATGATATCGACAGAACTGTAGGAGGATATGGAAGTAGACAATTGAGACATGACAACTACGTTCATGTCTGAGGAAAAAGGTCGTTGTTCTGCTAGGAATCTTATATTGCTATTTGTGTTACAATGTAATATGGCACAATGTGTGTGTGATGTTCGCTTCATATTTTATTATGTTGACGTTATCAATGGGTAATGTAGTCAGTAACACTCCGGGCGCGTTATCTTCCCAGAAAGTACTCTGCTACCGACATGTATGAAGCTGGGACCACTCTGCAGCCAACTGGTCCGTAAATATGAAATCCGCGTTTCGGCGAAAAGGTAGGCTAAACGGGGGATTAGGGGGTTGGGTTGTTGATAGGGATATATCACATCGAACTGCCAGTAGGGTGTCTTATCACTGTGACACCGCGGTTTCTTAAAGGGAACTGCGATTCAAGCTGTGCCACCTTCAACTAATGACAGCGTCTCTTTATTAGAGCAACTAGACATGACAATTTTATCTAATGACAGCTTCTCTTGATTTGGGCAGGTAGACATAACATCTTCAACTAATGACAGTTTCTCTTGATTTGGGCAGGTAGACATGACATCTTTAACTAATAACAGCTTCTTTTGATTTGGGCAGCCAGACATGCCATCTGTGGTACTTGCAAATAATAAATACACTAAGCGTAACAATAATGTATTTCAGAAACTAACAAAATCAGTGACACAGTCTTCCAGGTGTAAATGTAACAGAAAAATAAACAGAAAATGTAACAAGATAATACAAGTTAGTAATATAGAGAATCCGTTTGCACTCCCTGCGGTTTAGTTTAGTTTTAGTTTAGTCGACGGATCAACATCACGGAACACGGGTGCTCCGTTCTACTCCTAAATCAAGCCTTAGTCCGGAGAATCTCAGCTCAGTGCACGAACTCCGTAGCACCGGCGAGGATCCTGAAATACTTTGAGTAGATTTGTAACTAGAAATTTTGCCCGGGCAGCGCCGTTAGGCTACTCTTTTTAGATTTCCAACTGCCAAGGTATTTTCTACGTGCGCAACAATACACACGGGCGTCCGATCTCACTACCCAGAGACCAGGGGAAATTTTGTTACTAGTTGTCCAGATGAAAAAAAAATCACGTCCATAACCGGGGCTTGAACCCGGGACCTCCAGCACTCTAAGCGGACACCATACCTCGAGACAACTCAGCCTCCCCCCCCCCCCTACTCCCTGAGGTATACTCGTGTTATGGCCCCATGATGTTAGACCGATCGGCAATAAATGGATGATGTGATCAATGTCACGCCTGCCAACTTTACTTTCCAGAAAAATTCAAGAAGCCACTTTTGTACTGGGTTAACCTAGAACCTGCGAATCCAGGTCAGTAAGTAAACACATCTCAGCCTCGTTGGGGTTTTGAATTCACGACCACCGGGCCGGCAGGCTAACCTGGAAGTCATCGCGCCACCATGGCTGTCATAGCTGTGATAGTAATACAGTTTCATAGAAAATGTGACAGGATTTGTAATAAGGATTTCCAGAAGATATAATAGGATTAGCGTAACCTTTTAATAGAAAAATAAATAATAAGATTAGTGATAACGTTTTAAAGAAAATGTAACATTAGTGATAAACTCTTCAAATAAATATACCGGTAGAATGAACGAACGAAAGAACTTTATTTTCAAAGGGTCACAAATTGGGCACGCAGGAATGCCTTCCATTCGGCCCTTCAAATCACTCATCTTTCGTTCATCAATAGTGCATGTTACATTCACATAGGGAAAACAACATTGTGACATAAAAAAGTCACTTAAAAGAATTAATTGCACCGGGTTTTACCCCATATGGCTTGGTCTCTTTCCGCAGCGCGGAAAGCGTCACACCAAGCACGAATTCCGTAGCTCTAGCGACGACCCACAAGGAGTCTCCGAACAATTTCATTCGTGAACCGAAGGACGCGGCCCTGAATCGAACCCACAACCTTCGGAACCCGAGTCAAACAGCTTGACCACTTAACCACGGAGACTCTAAATATTGTCAAATGAATGTTGTTAACATAACCAATGCATATTACAATGTTACGAGACAGACAGACACATGTGCACATGCACATTCATAAAAACATACATACGCACATACATACCTGTATACATACATTATTTGCACAAACTCACAGTTATGCACCTACTCGATAACAATCAAATACACAGTCCCTCGTGCATATATATATATATATATATATATATATATATATATATATATATATATATATATATATATACACACACACACACACACACATGCCGCCTTCCTGGAATAGAGGTTAGCAGCTTTTTTCCGTAATCTCGTATACTCTCGTAAGTAACGTGACGACGGTGAGAATCAGTAGTGGTTCGAATCGCGTCGGAAAATTACGGGATATGTGAGCCGGCCGCTCAGAAAGCAATGGCAAACTACTGAGCGTAATCTTGCCAAAGAAATCAACAATCAACTGAAAGATGCTGATGTTGTCCTGTAATGGATATGCAAACATTTAATTAATATATATATAGTGTGTCAGGTCTTAGTCAGATATGACTGAGCTACCGTATGACAGTAGACGGTACTACCTGCTTTCTGTCAGCGCCGAATGTTGGGCGGCGCTTACCAAACCCGACACCCCACATTGTGCCAACGGCTTCGGGAGGAAGAGCGCAATTGGGACGGTACTAGCCTTATCCTGGTGCGAGGAAATGCAACCCAAAGACAAAATAAGTCATGGCAGGGCAGACCAGGCCCTAAGCCTTGGTTGGCAGCTGGTCTAGGATCGAAGCTCCGACAGGCGGACAGTTAGAGCATTGCTTTGCTGATCCGGCAGCTTCTGCAGCTTGTCTTGTTCCAGATGTATAGGTGTTAACTTTCCTCTGGAGTGAACTAGCCAGGCCGAGAGAGGGCAACACATGGTTTCTTTATTTTAGCCCAGGCTTTGTGCTATGGAGAGGCAATAACTCCATCCCTGGTCTTAACCGGTCTCGGAATCAAAGCGAGAGGCAACTGTTACGGGTTATAAGTCCTTGTCAGTTGGCGTAGACATGGGGCGCCACGCGTTGCCTCTGACGGTGGGAGACACCTACAGGTGTCACTGATCAGCTACCGCCCGCCTCAAGCTGGGCAGCCCCCGGCCAATTGGGTGCTGATCCGCCACAGCCTGCCTGCTTCAATGGGTGCTTGGGGCTAGGACAAAATCTGAATCGCAGGCTGTAAAAACCAATGCACCAGGTACTAATAAAAAGAATAATAGAAACCTCAAGCTACGGCTTGCAACCTGGAATGTGAGAACCATGTGTCCAGGATTTTCCACTGACTTGACAAATATTGACGATGTGAGAAAAACGGCTGTGATTGATGCTGAACTCAATCGTCTTAACATTGATATTGCTGGCCT
>CAWUFQ010000020.1:167500-202902 GCA_963921405.1 Cepaea hortensis
CTAGTATTGAGCCCTGAGGCACACCAATATTAAGCTGTGTGGGTCTTGATAGACAGTTGTTGAAGGACACGACTTGTTGTCTGTCGGATAGAAATGACGTAATTTTGTTAACCATGTTGGTGCTTGTCTTCATTTGTTTTAGTTTTCTAATTAAAATATCGTGATCTACCATATCAAAAGCTTTTGTAAAGTCTACAAACACCGCTCCACAAATTCTACCGTTGTTGATGTTTAAGTGCCAGTTATCGGTCATTTTTGTTAGAGCACTAATGGCAAGAATATTTAGGTCGAAACCCAGATTGACTGTTAATTATTAGATCGTTGTTAATTAAACGGTGTAATGTTATTTTATGAATGTATTTTTCTAGTGGTTTTGATAGCGACGATATTAAGGAGATAGGTCTATAATTACCCAAAACGGTATTATCGATTGAGCCATTTTTAAGTAGAGGATACACTTTAGCAATTTTAAATGCATATGGAATGTAGTTTTTGGCCAGACACGGTTATATATGAACGTTAAGGACTCACTAATGACAGATGCAGCACAACGAAGAATTCTATTACTGATACCATCCAGGCCGTGTGGATTTGTTGATTTGAGGTTTAAGAGATATTTATAAACTTCTGCAACAGACATTAAGGGAATCTCAGCGAGAATATTTCTGGTGCACTTCTCACAGAATGATGCCAATGAACTTAAATTACATGATGCGTTTGGTATTGAAGACTTTAGATTCTCTATTTCTGATTGAAAGAACCAACAGCTAGCAAGAGGAATACTAGAAATAAAATATATATCAGAAAGAATCATAACAGTGAAAATAAAAGAACAAACAATTGCAACATGTGTACAAATATATGCACCATGTAATACAAACAATAATGAGCAAGAATGCGAGGACTTCTACGAAGACATCCATGACGTGCTAAATAAAGTAGATAAGCAGGACAACATCATAGTTATGAGAGACTTCAATGCAAGACTATGACAAAAAAAGCGGGCAAAGAAACGCATCTCGGAGCATTTGGAGACCAACATAATGAAAGAAATGATAACGGAAGTAGAATGATAGAGCTATGCAGCCAACACCACTTCTATATAACAAACACATTATAGAAACACAAAGACTCACAAATATACACCTGGTATAAATGGAGCGATCTAGATACTAAAAGCCAAAATGATTTTATATTAAAAAGAAATAACAAAAAGAGAAATATATTAGATGCAAGGGCAGTGCCCAACTTAAGTGTAAACACAGACCACAAAGCAGTTGTTGCCACAATAAGAACCATCAGTCGAGGAAAAGACCAAGAAAATGCATGCCATGCGAATCAGTAAACTTAACAAATCCCAAAGATGAAGCAGTGAGGGAAAATTATGAGAAAGAACTAACTAAAATCTTTGTAAAATTAAATATAGAAAGAAAGACAGTGGAAGAAGAATGGGAGATGTTCAAATCAGGCAATTTAAATACTGCAAAAATAAATAACACGTGGAACCACACACACAAAAAAACGAAAAACGCGGATAAAGAAAATAACATGTTGGTGGAACGCAGAAGTAAAGAAAGCTGTAAAAGACAATAAGGAAAGATATAACAAGTGGTCGAAGAGCAAACAGGAATACGATTACATATAATATAGAACAGCGAGAAGACATGTGAATATAATAGTAAAGAGAGATAAAACAAAAAGACGGGGAGGGGTATGGAGAAACCCTAAATAAAAACTACAAGGAAGCAACTAGAAACTTCTACAAACAGATAAGTGCAATGAGAACCAAAGGAGAACCCTTTGACCCAAGTGAAATATTTAACAGCGAAAATGGAGAACCAATAACTGAACAAAAACAAATCCTAATAAGATGGAAAAAGCACTTCGAACAGCATTCAACATCCCATCAGGTGTCACAGGAATTCAAGAAACCGACACAGATGCCACCGAAGAACTAGTACCAGACATACAGAAAGAAAATAAATATAGAAGCCGTCACTGAATTATAGGCCCACTGAAAAAAATCACCAGGACAATATGAAATACCAAATGAACTAATTAAAGCAACAAGAGAAGTAGGAACAGCATGGCTACACAGACTATTCAACCATGCTTGGGTATTACAACAGACACCGCGAGACTCGGGAAACGCCATAATTATCCCAGTTTGGAAAAACAAAGGCAGCAAAAAAGATTGCACACAATACAGAGGCACTGTATTGTGTGCAATCTCTTGAGTCATACTGGGAAAATATTTTTCAAAATTCTTGAGAAAAGATTGCGATCTATTATAGAACCCCAGCTAAGCGAAACACAACTTGGATTTAGGAGAAACAAAGGATGCACAGATGCCATTTTAGCCCTTAGACTACTTTTAGAAAAATCAATCGAGTAACACTCTACTTAGCCTTTATCGACCACGAAAAGGCATTTGATATAGTAGATAGAAACAAGCCGTGGTAAATCCTTAAACAATATGGAGTGCGTACACATCTAACAAACTTATGTAGAAGCTTATAAAACAACATTAAATGCATAGTGTCAGCAACTGGAGGACACTCAGAACCCTTCACCATAAGATCCGGAGTACGACAAGGTTGTGTTCTGTCCCCTCTCTTGTTGATAACATATATAGACAACATATGTAAAGAAACCAGCCAGAGACCACAAGAACACCGCATGACGAGAACACGGAAGAAGAACTACCTGCAAATCGTAAGATTAAAGAACTGCTGTTTGCTTACGGCCAAGCACTAATAGCAAAATCAGAAGCTGGATTACAAGACCACATGAATAGTCTAAATGAAATGTGTAGGGAACATAACATGAAAATTAGCAAAAGGAAAACAGAGGTAATGACTGTAACTAAAGAAGAAACAACAACAACGATTCACCTAAACGAACATCCCTTGAAACAAGTAAATAGTTTCAAGTACCTAGGAAGAATAATATCGTCAAATGGCAAATCAGAAGACGTGATCGAAAATAGATGCAATAAAGCAAACCAACTTATTGGACAAATGGCACCATTACTAAAGAACAAACATGTATCAATAACTACTAAAAAAACCACTTCACACCACAGTCTTCCAACAAACTCTATGTTACCAATGCGAAACCTGGACAATGACAGAAAAAGAGAAAAGAAAAAATCACGACAACAGAAATGAGATTCCTGAGAAGAACACTCAATGTATCAAGAAGAGATAAGATCAGAAATGAAGAAATAAGGACTAAAGTGGGGGTTGTAGCTGCACTAGATTTTATTAGAAGGCAGCAAGTCAAATGGTTTGGCCATGCAAGTAGGTTACCAACTGACAGTATACCACAAGAGACTCCCTTTTCAAGGGACCATCCCCCACTGGTCCAGGCCTGTCATCCAGCTCATGCCTGTGGCTCCTAGTAGCTGTCAGCATGCGACAGCGGCCACCCCTTCCCCCCAGCAACAGCTGTGACAGGCTGGCTAAACCAGGTGTCAAACGGATCGGTGAATTAGGGTATGCCTACCCAGCATGTGAAAACAGGATTCGGCAGACCATGCGGAAGACTTCATTCCTGATTCAACGGACAAGACTGCGTTTACCTGCAAAGCGTTGTGGAACGTAATGAGCACGGCAAGGCACGTAGAGCGCCCTGGTCATCCACTGCACCTGTATTCATCTCCAGTCGTCTTGACTTGTCTTGCCACTGGACTCAGATGGACTCAGGCGAGAGAATGAGGTCGACGAATTGCGCAACTCTTCCTCACTTTAATCCAATTTATCGCGCAAGTCATTCTTCATCTAACGTCATATCACCTTCAAGCCTTGTGGCGATGGGCGAGCGGCGAAGCGGCAGGCTTGGGTACGCTGGCAGTCGTAGTCACAGACCTGCACACAGGCGGCTCAGGCCATATGGTCGTCTTCTACTGACCGCAGCAGTAGTGGGATTCGGCTGCCCCATGAGCGATCGAGCAGCGATCTATAGGAACACACGACTCACCTCTATAGTAGGAGGAAGGGGCTAAAAAAGGTCCTCTAAACATTGGCTGCTCCATCATTACCTAACCATCTAGCCGCAGTTGGTGGGTACCCTATTCTGCGGTCGACATACAAAGAAGGAAAGAACAGGTAAAGCTAAAAGAGCAAACCATATTCCCTGAACAATCGGAACTTGGAATGTACGCACCCTACTTGATAGAGACGGCGCGTCGGGTCCAGAGAGACGTACAGCACTGATTTGTGTGAGAGCTGGGCAGGTACAACATCGACATTGCAGCCTTGAGCGAGACACGACTTGCAGAAGAAGGCCAAATCTGTCAAGTAGGTGCAGGATACACATTTTTCTGGAGTGGAAGGAAAAGCGAGAAAAGACGCCAATCCGGTATGGGATTTGCCATTAAGTTAGCCCTGGTTGGCAAACTAGCTGGATTTTCAAAGGCTATAAACGACAGGCTTATGACCATTAAGTTGCCCCTGTTGAATGGAAGGAAGCATGCAACCATTTTGAGTGTCTACACACCAACTATGACCAATGAAGATGATGTCAAGAACAAGTTCTATGAGGACCTGCACATTGTATTAACATATGTTCCCAAAGTAGACAGACTTATACTCATAGAGGATTTTAATGCCAGAGTAAGCAAGGACACCACCTCTTGGAGTGGCATTATTGGAAAGCACGGAGTCTGAAATTGTAACAGCAATGGACTCCTCCTCCTTCAGACATGTGCCGAACATGATCTCCTGATTACCAACACTATTTTCCGAATTCCCTTGAGAAATAGGACATCGTGGATGCACCCTCGCTCGAAACACTGGCACCTCATTGACTATGTCATCGTCAGGAGGAGTGACAGACAAGACGTTCGAGTGACTAAGTCCATGTGCGGTGCCGAATGTTGGACAGACCACCGTCTCATTATCTAAAAAATAAACATACGCATCAAACCACTACGGCGTCAAGGGGTGAAAATGCAAAAAAAACAACAACAACAACTAAATGTCACCCACATAACAGCAAGAAAATGCAGTTGTCGTTTGAAAATATGCTGGAAGACCGCTTCAAGCCCAGTCCTGCAGCAAATCAGGAAGCAGAAACAGAGTGGAGAGCCCTAAAGGACATAATTTACAACACTGCTATGGACATCCTGGGTCCGCCCCCCCCCCCCCCCCCCCCCCCCCGCCGAAATCATAAAGACTGGTCTGATGAAAATTCCGAAGACATCAACCAATTGCTGGTCGAGAAACATCTTCTCCTCAAGGCACATTTGAATGACCCAAAGTCAACATAAAATAAAGATGCTTTCAAGAACATTAAGTGAGTAATGCAGCAGAAATTTTGGCACATGTGGGACTCCTGGCTGAGCAGCAAAGCTGATGAAATTCAAGGCTTTGCTGACAGACATGATATGAAAAAACTTCTACGACTCACTGAAAGCGGTCTATGGTCCTACATCACCAGGCATAGTTCCCCTCCTCAGTGCAGATGGGGGAACATTGGTCACCGATACGAAAGAAATCCTTCAACGCTGGGCAGAGCATTTCAGCAACATCTTAAATGCAACTTCCTTCTTCGATGATGAAACCATCAACTGCCTTCCTCAAGTTCTTACCAATGATACACTTGATGACCTGCCAACCATAGTGGAAGTAAAAAAAAGCCATCCAGCAACTCTCCAGCGGCAAGGCACCTGGTCCTGACTCCATCCCAGCAGAGATATACAAGGCAGGTGGGCCGCTGCTAACAGAGCAGCTTCACCAAGTCTTTACAAACATATGGGTGAACGAGACTGTGAGGTTTTTTGTGGGTTTATAGAAAATTACAGAAGTTCCAATGAGTGAAGTTCTATAAAGTATATCTCTCTATAAAAGATACAGGTTAGTAACAGCAAGTTTTGTCTAGAGGTATTGATATTTATTCTCGCATAACCCTTGTAGAGAAACCATTCAGAATTTTGGGTAATCGAGTACCCCCACTGTGAGAAATTAGACCTAAGTTAAGTTCTACACAGAATTATTTATAGTTGAGTTCTCTTCTAGGCCATATATAGAGATCTTGGCAGTTAGCCACAGTAACCAATGAAAGCAGTTCTCTCATCTTCCAGCTGACTGTGCTCTGATCGCCAACCTCATTCTGATCCCTAATTATTTCAAGTGACACAAGACACTTGGACAAATGATCACATTGACAATTGTACCATTGTAGTGAACATAAACAACAACAACTGTATTTTACACTGGTTGAACAAGACATCAACATGAGAAGATCTTGACAACAGTAGGACAAACATTCACAAGGAATGATCACACCAACAGATTAGACAAGTCATACATCATGGAAGATACTTGACAACAACCACACAGAACTTCCACAATATCAGTAACCAACAACAACAGTAGAGTACCAGTCACCATGAAGATGCTTGACACCAGTTGGACATTTCTTTCTCAACAATGTACAAGACAATCACAGAGACATGTATCTCAAAAACTGTTCTCTTACTACTAATACTTTATTAATGTCTGATGAGGTCAAGTGAAGACTCAGGCTTCATATTCTGCCAACAATTTACATCTCAAATATAAGTTTATATGCAAAATATAGTGACATTATCTATGAAAACCCAAACACATCACTCAATATCCCCACAGAAACATCAATTTAAAACAAACCCTCCTCCTTCAAATCTCTACTTCATCAAAATATCCTACACCACAACACTTTAATCATGCTATCACTTTTCCAACCGTCAAATGAGGAAAACACATGATAAACCTATAGCCGGGCACAAGTATAGGGAGACACTGCTATACTGATCCGTGTACTATCTTTTAGCACCAATGAAGGTGTTGGGAATGTCTCAGGTTTCAGATTTCCCCATAATGTTTTTCCAGTACAGGCTATTCCCTACTTTGACTAGTCCGAAGCAAGTGACAAACATGTCCTTCCGAAGGGTGAGTAGACTGTGCGCAAAGTTGATAATGTGGGATTAGTTTTACTTTTCAGTAGATGAAGATCTAAAAACTATTATGTCCCATCATTCTTCTCTGCCAGTCTATCTCCCACAAAAGGTTCTGATGTAACTGAATCACCACACCTAATTATCACTAATCCATTATGAGAATTTGCTCTATTTATTAACTTCTGCTCCTTTAGCTTTCAGCCAATATTAATAATAAGCTGTGATATGGTCAGCTCCAAGTGCACCTTTAATGTCCACTCTTAGCCAGTAGTGACATGCTGAAAACCAGGTAATCTCTCCTCTTAAGGTTTCTTCTTGAATTTATCTTGAAGATATAGCCTGGGGCTTTTACAAAATTGGAGAATATCCCTGTTTTAGGCTTCTCATCAAAGACTATTTCTTCAGTGCCAACTGTATAGGCCAGAATTAGTGGATTCAGGCTGAACATTTGCAACCTGTTGTTCATGTGGTACTTTTTGGAGTTTGACTTTTCAGCTGGAGTTGGAGCTAGAGCTCAGGACATCCCTGGAGTTGTCCTGGTAATTGGAAGGCCTCCCCCATCTTCCTCATTCTCTGTTAATAAACAAAGGCGCAACATGTGTTTTACATCTGTTTAAACTTGGTCATAGTTATACAGTACTATCACAGATTCAGAGAGGAATGGGAGGGGAAAAGGAGTGTGATATTCGAACACCCACCTCTCACTGATGATGAAGTGCAATTTTATTTGGGGGTTTGGGGTGATATCCTTTCTCCAGGTTCATCCCCAAAACCGTGAAGTCATAGGCACATACTCCTAATCAGAGGCAGCTTCACACAAGTATCTTGTAAATTCTCACAATGAGTAGATCACAGGGACCAGTGTACCATGAGAACAGACAGTGTGATTAAGCACCAAGAAGTAAGCATTGTATGGCAGAAATCATGCACTAGAATTGCCTTCACATGTGGAAAACACATAATGAAAGAAAACATGAATTTTCCCTGACAAATAGCATGAGCCTTCCCATGTATTCAGCTGACTAGACACTGTAGGTTATGCCACATATTGCTCCTCATTGGAATGTAGCTCATATAAACCTAAACTATTGTTGCAAAGGACCAGTGCATAACGTCAAAGAGAAATTGCATCCCAGGCAATTCTTTATGAATGCTTTTGACAATTTTCTTGATCGTAATACAGTCACCAGACATTACATGGACTTTGTAATTTCTAAAGTGCAATGCAGTCCTGCAAACATGGATATAATAAGCGTCTTTACTTTACAATTATGAGAAGTTAATTATATAATTATCATCTTATTCACTCAAACATTCTCAGCCATTATAATGGAGAAATTACATGCAGTATATAGCATCACACATTCTGAAACAGAACTGCCAAAGGTAACTCTCAAGAGCAAGGTACAGTTTGGTTAAGAATGGTCATGATAGGCACTCAACGAATGTCCAGAGCGCACAAAGGTTTTGCAATATGCATTGAGCGTAGTTCACAGTCATAAGCATATGCAAATCATCAAATCAGACAGACAATAGACATGGTAAGAATGTTTCACTGCGGTAGACATGACAGGTTTTGAGCAGCAGTTTTAGAGTCACTGTACAACGAAGTCCTGTCTTCTTTTCACATTTTCTCAAGAAAATACTCGGCCATTCTTCTCTCTCTCACTTCATCAGGTTTACACATACCATATTAAATGATTTAGGTACCTGGAGTGCAGATGACCACATCTTAAAGAATGCTTTTGGGCAAATTTTACCACTGCATCTTGAACACGTCTTTACTTGTTGGAATCAATGCTTCGACTGGCGGGCTAATTATGTATTAAGGAGCGTTACCAGCCCAAGGGTTACCTAATCAAATTGAGTCCCCATCATTCATCTTCCTTCCCCTAAACTAGAATCTTCGATTCTATTTTTAGTTAGGGTATCAAGACGGCTTACTGTTAACTACTAAGTATTGAGAAATGTAAATGGATTGGGGATGCGAACGTCTGAAGACATCATGCTACATAGCCTCCCCATAAAAACTGTCATTGATAAAATGACTGATAGGTCAGGCGTTCACAGTTCCCAGATCCTTTAAGTGGTGGCATCATTTACTCTCTATCTCCCATTACTCCAACAAGAGCTGTGCATATGGAACCAATTGACTTTTCCTTTTTTAAGAAAAATCTGCTCCAATATTCATCAGTCATGAATTTGGTGGCATCTGCAAAGACCATGAAGTTAGTCCTGCATGAAGTTCCATTTAGTCACTGGAAGTATGAAGAGTTATGACCACACTTATCAGTGAACTGCTCTCCAACTCATTTCTGACAATGCTCCACATTCAATCTCCATGCTATTTTTCCTGTCCATGATGAATGATCTCTCAGAGTCCCACACTTTCAAAGCATGAGTACCATTGAGATTCATTCCGAGAAGTAATGGCTTTGCAAATAAACCAACTTCCAGATGTTTGATGAGAGTGGTATAATTCCATATGTCTCTCACTTTCCATCTTTATCAGAACTTCATTCTTCCCTTCGCCACAGGAGAATGATAATCCTGTGAGAGTGTTTTGACTGAACAACTTTCTCCAACAGTAATCTTGGTATTTGGAACTGGGTTAAAATTTTTGATCATCACCGGAGCAAAGACAATCACTTCCGGGTGAACTGTATAGCAGCCGCTGCAGAACTTAAGACTAAAATCTACTAGTGCAGATTTGGTTAGCGTTGGACACCGGGTCTACCTTTCCAATAAGCCTCTTGTGTTTGCAGATAGTAGCAATTTCCCATTATATTTCCTTGACTTATTTCTGTAGTCTTACGATAGATTTAGAGGTGCACTTATTGGCTGAGATTTCCTCATTCCGTTAGGCCTCTATTTTGATTTGTTTTGAGA
Organism: Cepaea hortensis; assembly: GCA_963921405.1. Classification (NCBI taxonomy): domain Eukaryota; kingdom Metazoa; phylum Mollusca; class Gastropoda; order Stylommatophora; family Helicidae; genus Cepaea; species Cepaea hortensis. The sequence continues at coordinate 177,333 of CAWUFQ010000020.1, forward strand.
AGTGACAGCATTTTCTCTCCTTAGTTGCTAGATAGTTACAATAGTGAACAATCTCATTTCAGACTTGTCCGTGGATTGGCCACTCAGCGTCCATCATGAGTAAGCTGTTTCTAACGTAGCAACTGATTTTGTAGATGCAGTTATACTAACATCCACTAAGCTAGAATTCCAGGTGAATTTTCAACTTGTTGTCTTCAGCCATGCTTTAGCGAAGTGATTTTGGGTGGCTGGAGTATCCATTCTTTCTCTCCCACATGAGCAAAACGTTTACTATTTGGCGAATATAAGGCGTTTCTTCTCAGCAATAGAGAAGTTCGTCATTATCACAGCCACCTTTGAAGGGGTGTGATTATGTGGGTATAGCTTCTTGGAAGCAATTTTACTGACTTTGAGGACATGACTGGCCAGGTCTTGTGTTATACTTCGCATCTCAGTAATAATATAAGATTCCACTGCGTAATGGATGGTTCTTATTATGTAAGGAGTCTGCTGAAGTTGCAGGGATCTTTACCTTGAAAGTAGTCAGCTGTTTAAGAACAGTGATCTTTCGTTGTGTATAGAGTGTCAACTGCTGGAGTTGCAGTGATCTCTACCATATAAGAGTTAACTGTTTAAGAACAGTAATCCTTATTAGTCCACTCCATCGCAGACTTTGCTCTCGTCTAGAACTGAGCTACATTCCTACAATTTTCCAGGCAGAAATGCTTTCTCAACTGATGATGAATTGACGGCAGACGTCGGAGACGGATCCTGTTTTATCTCTTCATGAAATTTTTCAGGTTGTCCACGATATGCTCCTAGTCGTATGATACGCCAATACCATCAGGTTGGTTCTCCATCGTTTCCCAGATACATACTTTGTGTACGCTCTCCACTGCCATATGAATGGCCAGGGGCCCAGTTATTTTGATGGCCTTCCTGGAGATTCAATGAGTTCACTCCTGGTGACGTGGATCCTGGGTACATCAGAGATCACACCATCGAACAATAGACTAATGTCTTATAGACACCAGACTGTGGTCGGGTCATGAGTGACTGACCATGACATCAGGTAGAATCTTCCCTTCATCTCGTCCATCACATATCCAGTACGCTTAAGAATACCACTACCTCAGGAATGGCAAGTGACTGAGTTGACAAGGATGTTTCTCCTGGAGATTCAATCGTGCTTACCTTCTCCACAACGTGATCAAGGTCACTGACAAGGTCACACACTGAAGAATAAACCCAACGTCGAATGACACTGGACATTAGCCGGTACGAATACTGACTATACTGAGAGAGATTGCCAGTGAGGTGTCTTAATGGTTGTCCAAGTTTTCCATCAGGGTTCACACTCTCTGCTCTCAATGTTGCCAACATGTTATGGGGACTGAGGAATTAAGTACCCACTATACAATGTGATGCAGTGATATTAAAATGTAAATACACCAATTCCCCTTTCTCCCATGCTAGCTAATAAGGTTGAAAATGGAGTAGCCCCCTATTAATTCCCTGGATCAAGTGTCTTAATTTATCTCAAGAAAAATCAAATTTATCCTGAAATTAGCTGTCTATGTTATTTAAAAATAATTTGTGTCTTCTGGTTCTCAGGTACCTTTATCTGATACTCATAGTGAACAACAGCATGCACAAAATTAAACAACATCATTGACAGTCCATTACATATGCCCATTCAGAAACCTAACATTATCATGGGTATATCAAACATGTTGACCCATAAGATAATTAACATTTGTGTTCAACTACATTGTACAATGTGACATTTGTGAACAGTGATACATGCAATATTACCACCATTGATGAAACAACCACCACCCGAGATTTACTTGTGGGTTTAAACATCTGGACCTTTTGTCCACATTTATGTGACGAGATCCATTAACCACATCATAAAACTCTAAGCAATAGGTTTAATTTTGCGAGAGGTTACTCCCTGATTCTAATACAAACATAGATATTCCCCCACAGGAGTCTCAGACAAGGTATACCCATAGTTTACATCCCGAGTCATCAGACCTCGTTATGTGAATCCCATAAAAGGTATTCCCAGGGTTTAATTAGTGCATAGAGCACTTAATATGTGATTACCCTGAGGGGTGTTCCCGGGGTTCAATTGCCTATATTAGCCCCCAACATGTGATCCCCTTTAGCAGGTTATTCCCAGGGTCCAGTCGCGGATACGGGTCCACAACGTGTGATCTCCTTTAGGGGTGTTCCCGGGGTTCAATCGCGGATACGGGCCTCCAACATGTGAGGTTTTTTTGTGGGTTTATAGAGAATTACAGAAGTTCCAATGAGTGAAGTTCTATAAAGTATATCTCTCTATAAAAGATACAGGTTAGTAACAGCAAGTTTTGTCTAGAGGTATTGATATTTATTCTCGCATAACCCTTGTAGAGAAACCATTCAGAATTTTGGGTCATCGAGTACCCCCACTGTGAGAAATTAGACCTAAGTTAAGTTCTACACAGAATTATTTATAGTTGATTTCTCTTCTAGGCCATATATAGAGATCTTGGCAGTTGCCACAGTAACCAATGAAAGCAGTTCTCTCATATTCCAGCTGACTGTGCTCTGATCGCCAACTTCATTCTGATCCCTAATTATTTCAAGTGACACAAGACACTTAGACAAATGATCACATTGACAATTGTACCATTGTAGTGAACATAAACAACAACAACTGTATTTTACACTGGTTGAACAAGACATCAACATGAGAAGATCTTGACAACATTTGGACAAACATTCACAAGGAATGATCACGCCAACAGATTAGACAAGTCATACATCATGGAAGATAGTTGACAACAACCACACAGAACTTCCACAATATCAGTAACCAACAACAACAGTAGAGTACCAGTCACCATGAAGATGCTTGACACCAGTTGGACATTTCTTTCTCAACAATGTACAAGACAATCACAGAGACATGTATCTCAAAAACTGTTCTCTTACTACTAATACTTTATTAATGTCTGATGAGGTCAAGCGAAGACTCAGGCTTCATATTATGCCAACAATTTACATCTCAAATATAAGTTTATATGCAAAATATAGTGACATTATCTATGAAAACCCAAACACATCACTCAATATCCCCACAGAAACATCAATCTAAAACAAACCCTCCTCCTTCACATCTCTACTTCATCAAAATATCCTACACCACAACACTTTATTCATGCTATCACTTTTCCAACCGTCAAATGAGGAAAACACATGATAAACCTATAGCCGGGCACAAGTATAGGGAGACATTGCTATACTGATCCGTGTACCATCTTTTAGCACCAATGAAGGTGTTGGGAATGTCTCAGGTTTCAGCTTTCCCCATAATGTTTTTCCAGTTCAGGCTATTCCCTACTTTGACTAGTCCGAAGCAAGTGACAAACATGTCCTTCCGAAGGGTGAGTAGACTGTGCGCAAAGTTGATAATTTGGGATTAGTTTTACTTTTCAGTAGATGAAGATCTAAAAACTATTATGTCCCATCATTCTTCTCTGCCAGTCTATCTCCCACAAAAGGTTCTGATGTAACTGAATCACCACACCTAATTATCACTAATCCATTTTGAGAATTTGCTCTATTTATTAACTTCTGCTCCTTTAGCTTTCAGCCAATATTAATAATAAGCTGTGATATGGTCAGCTCCAAGTGCACCTTTAATTTCCACTCTTAGCCAGTAGTGACATGTTGAAAACCAGGTAATCTCTCCTCTTAAGGTGTCTTCTTGAATTTATCTTGAAGATATAGCCTGGGGCTTTTACAAAATTGGAGAATATCCCTGTTTTAGGCTTCTCATCAAAGACTATTTCTTCAGTGCCAACTGTATAGGCCAGAATTAGTGGATTCAGGCTGAACATTTGCAACCTGTTGTTCATGTGGTACTTTTTGGAGTTTGACTTTTCAGCTGGAGTTGAAGCTAGAGCTCAGGACTTCCCTGGAGTTGTCCTGGTAATTGGAAGGCCTCCCCCATCTTCCTCATTCTCTGTTAATAAACAAAGGCGCAACATGTGTTTTACATCTGTTTAAACTTGGTCATAGTTATACAGTACTATCACAGATTCAGAGAGGAATGGGAGGAGAAAAGGAGGGTGATATTCGAACACCAGCCTCTCACTGATGATGAAGTGCAATTTTATTTGGGGGTTTCGGGTGATATCCTTTCTCCAGGTTCATCCCCAAAACCGTGAAGTCATAGGCACATACTCCTAATCAGAGGCAGCTTCACACAATTATCTTGTAAATTCTCACAATGAGTAGATCACAGGGACCAGTGTACCATGAGAACAGACAGTGTAATTAAGCACCAAGAAGTAAGCATTGTATGGCAGAAATCATGCACTAGAATTGCCTTCACATGTGGAATACACATAATGAAAGAAAACATGAATTTTCCCTGACAAATAGCATGAGCCTTCCCATGTATTCAGCTGACTAGACACTGTAGGTTATGCCACATATTGCTCCTCATTGGAATGTAGCTCATATAAACCTAAACTATTGTTGCAAAGGACCAGTGCATAACGTCAAAGAGAAATTGCATCCCAGGCAACTCTTTATGTATGCTTTTGACAATTTTCTTGATCGTAATACAGTCACCAGACATTACATGGACTTTGTAATTTCTAAAGTGCAATGCAGTCCTGCAAACATGGATATAATAAGCGTCTTTACTTTTACAATTATGAGACGTTAATTATATAATTATCATCTCATTCACTCAAACATTCTCAGCCATTATAAGGGAGAAATTACATGCAGTATATAGCATCACACATTCTGAAACAGAACTGCCAAAGGTAACTCTCAAGAGCAAGGTACAGTTTGATTAAGAATGGTCATGATAGGCACTCAACGAATGTCCAGAGCGCACAAAGGTTTTGCAATATGCATGGAGAGTAGTTTACAGTCATAAGCATATGCAAATCATCAAATCAGACAGACAATAGACATGGTAAGAATGTTTCACTGCGGTAGACATGACAGGTTTTAAGCAGCAGTTTTAGAGTCACTGTACAACGAAGTACTGTCTTCTTGTCACATTTTCTCAAGAAAATACTCGGCCATTCGTCTCTCTCTCACTTCATCAGGTTTACACATAACATATTAAATGATTTAGGTACCTGGAGTGCAGATGACCACATCTTAAAGAATGCTTTTGGGCAAATTTTACCACTGCATCTTGAACACGTCTTTACTGGTTGGAATCAATGCTTCGACTGGCGGGCTAATTATGTATTAAGGAGCGTTACCAGCCCAAGGGTTACCCAATCAAATTGAGTCCCCACCATTCATCTTCCTTACCCTAAACTAGAATCTTCGATTCTATTTTTAGTTAGGGTATCAAGACGGCTTACTGTGGTTATCTACTAAGTATTGAGACATGTAAATGGATTGGGGATGCAAACGTCTGAAGACATCATGCTACACAGACCATGCCACAAGATTTCAAGGACGCGTCAATAGTCCACCTTTACAAACGTAGAGGAAACCTCCAATCCTGTGACAACCACCGAGGCATCTCCTTGCTTTCAATTGCAGGGATGATACTCGTCAGAATTCTTCTCAATCGCCTCACGGCCCATCTCGATCAAGGTCTTCTTCCTGAGAGTCAATGTGGTATCAGAAAAGAACGAGGAACTGTTGACATGATTTTCGCTGCAAGGAGATCCTCCTCCTGGAACGTCAAGCATTGTTTGTCCATATTGTCAAAGAACATTTTGAGCCAAAATAGGCCTTATCAGCCATCTTAGAACTCACGGCTCCATACTTTCAACCCCACTGGATGAAATGAATGGTCATCATCATTCTTGATGGACAAACAACAGAACATACCACAAGAAGCAATGATGTACAGACAAGAGGGAAGCAGAGGAAGAGGCCCACGTAACCACGTAAACGATGGACGCAGGGAATAACAACAGAGTCCATGGGAATATCGATATATGAAGCCCATAAGCGGGCACTCTCCCGCTGCTTATACTTCACCTCGACACCGCAAGGTACATGAGGATCATGATGAGATGAGATGATGAGACACATTGGGCGCTAGAACGCCAATTATTCCTCCCCCACGACGCTTGACGGCAAAAGTGAGAGATAGGGTGGTATCTCCTTTAGTTACAGTCAAAAGTGTGAGATAGGGTGGTATCTCCTTTAGTTACAGTCAAAAGTGAGAGATAGGGTGGTATCTCCTTTAGTTATAGTCAAAAGTGAGAGATAGGGTGGTATCTCCTTTAGTTACAGTCAAAAGTGAGAGATAGGGTGGTATCTCCTTTAGTTACAGTCAAAAGTGAGTGATAGGGTGGTATCTCCTTTAGTTACAGTCAAAAGTGAGAGATAGGGTGGTATCTCCTTTAGTTACAGTCAAAAGTGAGAGATAGGGTGGTATCTCCTTTAGTTACAGTCAAAAGTGAGAGATAGGGTGGTATCTCCTTTAGTTACAGTCAAAAGTGAGAGATAGGGTGGTATCTCCTTTAGTTACAGTCAAAAGTGAGAGATAGGGTGGTATCTCCTTTAGTTACAGTCAAAAGTGAGAGATAGGGTGGTATCTCCTTTAGTTACAGTCAAAAGTGAGGGATAGGGTGGTATCTCCTTTAGTTACAGTCAAAAGTGAGAGATAGAATGGTCTCGATGTATGGTGTCCGCCTCGAGTGCTGGAGGTCCCGGGTTCAAGCCCCGGTGATGACCGGGACTTTTTCACGTGGACTTCTAGTAATAAAATTTCCCCTGATCTCTGGGTAGTGAGATCGGACGCCCGTGTGTATTGTTGCGCACGTAAAAAATCCCTTGGCAGTTGGAAATGGAAAAACAGTAGCCTAACGGCGCTGCCCGGGCAAAATTTGGAGTTTAAAATCTACCCAAAGTATTTAAGGATCCTTGCCGGTGCTACGGAGTTCGTGCTCTGAGCTGAGTTTCTCCGGACTCATGCTTGGGTTAGGAGACGAACGGAGCACTTATGGGTTATACCCGTGTACCGTGATGTTGATCCGTCGACTAAACTAAACTAAATTAAATTAAAACTAAATTAAACTAAACTAAATTAAACTAAAAGTGGAAGATGATGATGATGATGATGATGATGATGATGATGATGATGATGATGATGATGATGATGATGATGATGATGATGATGATGATGATGATGATGATGAGTGATACAATTTTCCAGAAAATATAACAGGTCTAATCATAAACTCTTCAGAATATATAAAAATTGTTGATCAAGTCTTCCAGAAAATTAACAAACTTAGTGACAATCACACATATGAGGATAAAACATTTAATTCAAGCACGTTTATAATATGAACAAGAAACACTTAATGCAAGCACAAATATGAACATGCTATTTTTGTTGTTTTCAATGTTTTTGCAGAATATTTTTCTGGAAGACAATCGGACGATTAAGGTTGGAGACTTTGGAATTGCAAAAATATTGGAATCGTAAGTTTTGCATTTCTTTTGAGAATCAGTTTCATTGCACACATAGATTTCCAAAGTTCTCCAGTCTTCTCCATTAGACCACACAAAGAGAATCTTAGCACACTGCATGAAACTAGTAACATCGGCAAGGATACAAATGTGTGTATACCAGAATAATATATGTTATAAATAGTCAGTTGCATGTAGCTTATTTAATGTGTACGTTAAAGTTGACATTGAAAATAATTATCACTTTTAATATTCACAAGCCGGTCTCTTGGCGAAGTGGTTAACGACTTTCATCGTAATCCTGTATGTCCACGTGAGGGACACAGGTGCGCGAGATTCGGCAGCGGATCGCGTCGCGTTGGTTACTTGCGGCGTTGGTTACTAGCGACTGAGCCAGTCGCTCAGAAACCAGAGCAAACTACTGAGCGTAATCTTGCCGAAAACATCAACAGCAGCTGAAAAATTCTGGTGTTGACTGCAACGTCCTGTAAGGGATATTTTTTCTTTGTTCGCATATCCTTTACAGGACATTGCTGTGAACATCAGCATCTTTCAGCTGACTGTTGATTTCTTGGCAAAATTACGCTCAGTAGTTTGCCATTGATTTCTGAGCGACTGGCTCACATACCCCGTAAGTTACCGACGCGGATTGAACCGCTACCAATTCTCGCGCAAGTCACGTTACTCAAGAGAGTATTCGGGATTACGGTGAAAGTCGTGTAACACCTAGACCAGGGAGACCGGCGTAAGGGATATGCAATGTAAATATATATATATATATATATATATTCACATACAAATTAGAATCTCCTGTTTTAATATTAGGAAACATGAATTTTTTTTAAAGATAAAAATTGAATGAATATTGCCCTAAATATATTTATTCACAACAATATTGTTTTGGCATGCTCTTCCAGAAATTTAATTGTTGGGGAAGTAATGTGATTACGAAAGCTTGGTGGTTCTATTACATGTATGTATGATTCTAGTAGAAAACTTCTGGCGTATTCACAAACAACAAAAACTGTAATAATGTCCATGGCTGTGTGTATTGTGTACATGTCTGTCAGGAAAGATAACGTTTTGTCTGGAACATAGCTGTTATGATTTTGTTTCGTTGTGACGAAATATTCTTCTTATTATTATAGTCCATACTCTGTGACGTTGGTGATCATGTCTTTCCACAGTCTTCGGTCTCTTGTGCTGCGAATTATTTCCCTTTCAGACTTTCCTCCATGCCATGATGTCAAACTCTCCAGCATCTTCTCTGTTGGTCTCCCCCTGCCTCCCTTCCCCTCCAACCTTCCAGTTATGACGGCATACTCCAACTCTCCCCTTCTCATGACATGCCTAAAGAATATGGACTGTCTTCTTCTGCTGCGAGTAGCCAATTCTCTTTGTGAGTTAACTTTGTTTCAAGATGCCTTTATTGGTATTTTTTTCCGTCCACGATGTTCTCATCATTCTTCTATAAAACCACATCTCGGCAGCGTCGGGATAATTCCTCACTTGTCTGCCAATTACTCATGATTTCCGTCCGTACATCAGGAATGATGTGGCGGAATAATCACCATTATAACCATCATGTGTTTTGATGTGGCGCTGATTTCTAAATGGCACTGCGCTCATATCTCTCCACAGATCACGCACACAGTGTTCTAGATCAAGTGTATCAGTGATATTACTTCATGTCACCGTCTCTGTCCGCCCAGCATCGTTTCTCTCTACAGATCTCTCCCGTGGTGTTCTAGATCAAGTGTATCAATGATATTCTTCCATGTCATGGTCTCTGCCTGTCCATCATCATTTCGCTCGATCTTCTCTGTCTCTTCCACGCTGATCTTTACCGTCGTTGCAATGACCTTCGATGCCTCTCTCCTCATTATATGACCCAAGAAACTGTCTCTTTCTTATATGTTTAGCGTATAATGTTCTTATTTGGCCGTCATCTTCCATACAATTGTTATTAGCGATTCCAAAAGTGCAAGATATTCCCAACAGTCGCCTTAGGAGCCACAATATCTGTTGACTTCAGGCACTTCGTAATTTGATCGTTTAAAAAAAAAAAAAGTCACTACCATACAACCGAACATGTTCGATACAATGTTTCAGCACTCTCTTTCTGACGTTCAATTAACATATCTTATAACACTAGATATGTTTATCTTCTGAGATGCAGTCTTTATTTGTCCTATTCTGCTCTACCCTGGCACACATCTCTCATTTGATGCTATTATTGCCTCAAAATATTGAATATACTGACATGGTTCTACATTTTCCATTCTATTGGTATATTATATTTTGGTGTCATCTTTTTGTTTGTTTGTTTGTAGTTGTTGTTGTTCCTTTGTTATAACCAGAGCTTCTGTTTTCTTGATGAACAAAGAAAATCGTTTGTTGCACTTTTTAATTACTACCATGTCCAAACAGACTTCGACATATTCAGTTAAAATATTGTGTCATCTTCATAACGCAAGTTACTATCTTTGATACATTATTGATGGTGAAATAATGCAACAGATCTACAATAATTGTTGGGCATTGTAGTAACAGAGAGTGCAAAGAAATGATGATGTCAAAGAAAAAGGTGATACCAAAATGTGAAATGGAAAAAGAAGGGAAAATTCTTAGCCAAGTGGATATTGTTAAATACCTAGAGAAATTATAACATCAAATGAAAGAGGCACACTAGAGATTAAGAACAGAATAGGGCAAGCAAAAGCTGCATTTCAGAAAAAAAAAGTATCTTATGCAATAAGTCACTATCATTGAATGTAAGAAAGAGAGTGCTGAAATGCTATATAGAACCTATTTTGCTGTATGACAGTGAATCTTGGAATGTAAATGAACGAATTAAGAAGGACTTGGAAATAACAGAGATGTGGTTCCTAAGACAAATGGTGCAAATTACATGGACATCCATAGTGACTAACAATGATTGCCTGAAAGAGACTAATGAAACTAGAACATTATATTCAACAATACGAATGGAACAAACATCTTTTATTGTTCATGTGATGAGAAGAGAGGCATTGGAGAAAGTCGTGACAACTGGAATGATCAAGGGGAAAAGAGGTAGAGGCAGATCAAGAGGAACTATGCAGAATGGACTGAGACGGTGGCATGGAGGAATGTTATCAGCAGAGTTGATACAAAGCACCAAAGATCGCGATCTGTGGAAAGACATGAACGCCTACGCCAGCTGGCACGGAACTTGACGATGATGACACGTTATGAATACTTCTTAAATGAAGTATACTATCATCAAATGGCAAATCAGAAGACGAGATCGAAATCAGATGCAATAAGGCAAACTAACTCTGCCAAGTGTCGGAATCTTGTGATTTGTCCAGGGGTTAATCTTGACAGTGGCTAGTACAATACACTTGACAATTTAAGGATCCCCTATGCATACAAACCACAGAAGTCTTTTGCGTCCTTAGTCAACACATCAAATTTTATTGCAGAACAGTAATCACACGTGGCTGTCATACACCGCCGGCTTCCAGCTGTTCTCGCGTTCTGCGTATGACCAGCGCACCCACTGTTTACACACATAATGCATGGTTAATCTAATCGTCAGGAAAGACTTTGGTTGGTGCATATTGAAGATCTTACTGTTGTATATCTCACACTACTTCTTGCTAACTTACTTAACAAGTTTACTCACTTACATAACTTGCAACCAACAAGCTCTTGTCCCAGCGTGTCTCTGCCCGCCATTCTGATTTCAAAAAATGTCGAATGTCACGCTACAATTTACCGGCGTTCGCGGCCCCATCATCAGGCATCAGCTCCAGAGTGTTGCTTTATGATCACCAAATTCCATAAAGGGAATAATATTTAACTGTGAAATGCGTCTCAGATGATCTTATCGTTGCTTATTCTTCTCAATCGTTCTCAATCGTCCTCAATCGAACGTTCTCTTTCCACGTCTCGGCACCGACTGGCTAACAACAATGTCTGCCGTTCTCAGCCTGGGCGCAGTTATCTGCCCGCGTTAACTCCGCCCACTCATGCCACCGGTGTTAGCTTGTTTTTTTCTTTTTTCAACTGTGTGTCTTAGTGGCATCTATCTAGTTTCTTCGTTCGACACATTTGCCCTATTTCTTGTATCCATCTCATGGCAAACTCATTGGACAAATGGCACAAATACTAAAGAACAAACATGTATCGGCAGTTACTAAAAAGGCAATCTACAACACAATTTTCCTACCAACTCTATGATGCCAATGCCAAGCCTAGACAAAAACACACACACAAAAGGAAAAGAGACATTTCAATAACAGAAATGAGATTCCTGAGAAGAATAATCAAGGCATCAAGAAGGTTGAACTTCAGAAATAATGAAATCAGGACTACATCGGGGGTTTAACAGCACTAGCGTTAATTAGAAAACTGCAAGTTAAATGGTTCGGCCACTTAACCATGCTACAAACTAACAGTATACCACAACAAGCATTGATTTGCAGACCAAGTGAAACCAGAATAAGAGGCCGACCACGTAAACTATGGACAGAGGGAATAACAAAGCCTATGGGAATCCGGAAATATAAATCATGTAATCGGACACTCCCGCTGTTTATGCTTCACCTCGACACCGCAACGTACACCAGGAACAAGATGAGATGATAAGACTCTTTATCAAGTGCTTTTGAGTAATCTGGACATCGCAATTACGGGCATAGGTCTTTCTGCGAATCAGTATATTTCCCTGTTAGTGTTCGGAATGTGTATATTGCTGTGAAAAAATAGGCCTGCATGCACATGATTATAGCTGAGACTTTGTTGAGACCAAGTCTAACAAGGAAGTTAGAGTATGATGGTCTCAGCTCACTTTTTCCTGTCCATTCACTCGCATAAGTCAAAGGTATTATTTTGAAACAACTGCAGATATTCAAGCATGTAGATGTCTGGATATGTTGTTTGTTCATCAAGAATGATGATGACCATTCATTTCATCCAGTGGGGTTGAAAGTATGGCACCGTGAGTTCTAAGATGGCTGATAAGGCCTATTTTGGCTCCATATGTTCTTTGAAAATTGTCATAATCTCCCCAATCTCCCCACCAGTTCTGCCACGTCTTCTTCATCGACGCCTGGCAATTACGCCAGGTACGCCTGTGAGCGACACTAACTCTGCCGTGACAGGAATGGTCAGTCGGTGCAGCGCGTGGTACACGGAGTCCACGCAGGGAGACAACCCCGACTAACGTGGACTCACGGCCGTTAGAAGCCAGACGGCGTCGGACAGTGGTACTGGACGGACGGTTCGAATGTACGCTCGAATGGCTTGCATGTGTGAACGCGAAGAGAGAGAACGCCTGTTTGAGTGTAGAAGACTGTGCGCCTGATAAGGAGTATTGTAAGTTGTGTATTGATCTATTATATATATATATATATATATATATATATATATATATATATATATATATATATATATATATATATATATATATATTGTGTAATGGCATCGCTATTGTAATTGCGCGATGCATGTAATGTTTGTGGCGAGTGAGAAGTACGAATAAAGTGTTAGAATTGTATTCGCTGTGTGTCACGTCAAGTCATTCTGTGACAGTGTTTATTATCACATCTGTGAGGTATTACGAGCCTGTATTATTGCTTATTGCAAGATCCTGACAACAATGTGGGCAAAGAATGCTTGACGTTCCAGGAGGAGGATCTCCTGCAGTGGTTTTTCTGTCCAGCCTTTTCTTCACAGCTCTTGCAGTCCTGGTTGCTTCATAAGTGACTGCACCCTTATGTACTGATGTATGCCACGAATTACGGTCTGTAGCAGCAGTCTCCCGGATGCATGGATAACATTATATATAATATGTATAGCGGAGCTAAAGATCATAATCTTATATATAAACAAGAATGTATGTATGTATGTCTGTATGTCCTTTATGCGTTCGCGAACGGTCCATCCGATTGAGATACAATTTTCTAAACGTCTTCCTCTCATTCCCGCGCTGCCAACTGTCATATTTTGTGAAGTGTAAAATCGGCTACTTACTTAATATTATTTAATATTTCATTTTTCTTTATAATTTCTATATAGCAAGGGGACTTAACTCTAGAAAAGTTATTTCAAGGGGCATAACTTTTAATAACATTGCTATATATCTTATAGTCATATTGTTGCATCGTTTTCAAAGATTTATAAACATTTTGTCTATAGTTAATTACAGGCATATGAGTTATAATAAATAATGACATAATCTTTAAGGCATTTTCAAAGTTTTCATAAAAATAATGCATAATGCATAACATTGTAATTCATCTTTTTATGCTTAAAGAAGTTATCTACAGTCATGTAGGTGATTAACAACAGTTTTCATTAAAAATAATGGATGATGTGTGGAAGGACATTCTTTTAAGTTACTTGTTTTTTTGTTGTATGAATTTAATGAGACTCTCCTCCTCCTACCCTATTCCTCATCCCCTCCCCCTCCTCCCTCTCCCTCCTCTTCCTCCTCCACCCTCCTCCTCCCTCTTCCCCCTCCTCCCTCTTCCTGCTCCTTCCTCCTCCTCCCTCCTCCTTCCTCCTCCTCCTCCTCCCTCCTCCTCCCTCTTCCTCCTCCTCCCTCCTCGCCCTCCTCCCTCCTCCTAATCACTCCTCTTCCTTCCTCCTCTGCCCTCCTCCTTCCTTCTCCTCCTCTCTCCTCCTCCTCCCTCCTCCTCATCTTCCCTCCCCCCTCATCCCTCCTCCTCCTTCTCCTCCTTCTTCCTCTCTCCTCCTCCTCCCTTCTCCCCCTCCTCCTCCCTTTCCTCATCCCTCCTCATCCCTTCTCCTCCTCCCTCCTCCTCCTCTCTCCTCCCCCTCCTCCCTCTACCTGGGTCAGACAGACAGACAGACAGACAGATAGATAGATAGTCGGGAACGGGAGCGGGAGCTTATATGACTACTTATATGAATTAAATGAGATGCTCCCCACCATGGCCTGGGCGAAGCCGGGCCGGGTCAGCTAGTCTATATTTATAAAACAAAGTGTATGTATGTAAATATGTATATATGTATGTATGTAAATATGTATGTCCTTTATTTGTTCGCGAACGGCCCATCCGATTGAGATGAAATTTTCTACACGCCTTCCGTTCATTCCAGAGCTGTCAACTGTCATAGTTTTTTTTTCTTCTTCCTCCTCCTCCCTCCTCCCCCTCCCAAAATACGTACGTAAATATATGATGATGATGATGAAAGAATCCCCGAACCAAAACGCTAGGGAAAGGAAAAAAAATGACGTGACTACACAGAATCGTCACACGGCAATCATCATCATCAAGTGCCGTGCCGGCTGGCGTAGGCGTTCATGGCTCTCCGTAGATCTCAGTCTTGGGTTTTTTGGATCAACTCTGCTGCTGATATTCCTCCATGCCACGGCAATATCAATAACAATTCATCTTTTTATGTGTAAGGAAGTTATCTACAGTCGTGTAGAAGGGAAGAACTAGACGAGTATGAATTCGGAATGGCGAACTCTCTCCTCCTCTCTTCTCCTCCCTCCTCCTCCCACTACCTCCTCCCTCCACCCTCCTCCTCTTCTTCCTCCCTCTCATCCCTCTCCCGACTCCCTCCTCCTTCTCCCTCTTCCTCTCCTCTCCTCCTCCATCCTCCTCCCTCCTACTCCCTCCGCCTCCTCCCCCTCCTCCCTCATCTTCCCTCCTCCTCCCTCTCCCTCCTCATCCCTCCTCCTCATCCTGCCTCACTCCTCCTCCTCCTGCCTCCTTCTCCCTCATCATCCTTCCTCCTCCTTCTCCCTTCTTCTCCCTCTTCCCTCTTCCTCCTCCTACCTCCTCCCTCCTCCTCCCTCTACCTCCTCCTCCTCCCTCCACCCTCCTCCTCCCTTCTCCTCCTCTTCCTCCTCTCTTTCCTTCCTCCTCCTCCTCCCTCTACCTCCTCCTCCCCCTACCTCTTTCCTCCTCCCTCCTCCTCCTCTTCCACCTCCCTTTCCTTCCTCCCCTCCTCATTCTCCCTCTTTCCTTTCCCTCCTTCCTCCTCCTCCTTCCTTCTTCTCCCTCTGCCTCCTCCCTCCTCTTCTCCCCTCCTCCTCCCTCCTCCTCCTTCTCCTCCTCCCTCCTTCTCCCTTCTTCTCCTCCTCTCCCCTCCTCCTCCTCCTACCCTCTTCCCCTCCTCCCTCTCACTCCTCCATCCTCCTCCTCCCTCTTCCTCCTCCTTCCTCTCCCTCCTCCTTCCTCCACCTCCCTCTCCCTCCTCCATCCTCCTCCTCCCTCTTCCTCCTCCTTCTTCCTCCTCCTTCCTTCTCCTCCCTCCTCCACCCTCTTCCTCCTCCTCCTACCTCCTCCCACCTCTCTCCTCCTCCCTTTTCCTCCCTCCTCCTTCTCCCTCTACCTCCTCCCTCCTCCTCTCCACTCTTCCTCCTACCCTCTTCCTCTTCCCCTCCCCCTCCTCCCTATCCCTCCTCCTCCCTTCACATTCCTCCTCCTCCCTCTTCCTCCTCCTCCCTCCTCCTCCTCATCCCTCCTTCTCCCTCCTCCTCCTTCTTCCTCCCTCCTCCTCCTCCCTCCTCCTCCCTCCTCCCCCTCCTCCTTCCTCCTCCTCCCTCTCCTTCTCCTCACTCCTCCTCCTCCCTCCTCCTCCTCCCTCTACCTCCTCCCTCCTCCTCCCTTCACATTCCTCCTCCTCCCTTCACATTCCTCCTCCTCCCTCTTCCTCCTCCTCCCTCCTCCTCATCCCTTCTCCTCCTCCCTCCTCCTCCTCCCTCTACCTCCTCCTCCCTTCACATTCCTCCTCCTCCCTCTTCCTCCTCCTCCCTCCTCCTCCTCATCCCTCCTTCTCCCTCCTCCTCCTTCTTCTTCCCTCCTCCTCCTCCCTCCTACTTCCTCTCCTCCTCCACACTCCTCCTCCTCCCTCCTCCTCCTCCCTCTACCTCCTCCCTCCTCCTCCCTTCACATTCCTCCTCCTCCCTCTTCCTCCTCCTCCCTCCTCTTCATCCCTTCTCCTCCCTCCTCCTCCTCTCTCCTCCTCTCTCCTCCTCCTCCCTCCTTCTCCTCCCTCCTCCTCATCACTCCTCCTCCCTCCTCCTCCCTCTACCTCCTCCCTCCTCCCCCTCCTCCTTCCTCTCCGCCTCCTCCCTCCTCCTCCTCCCTCCTCCTCCCTCTACCTCCTCCTCCCTCTACCTCCTCCCTCCTCCTCCCTTCACATTCCTCCTCCTCCATCTTCCTCCTCCTCCCTCCTCCTCCTCTCTCCGCCTCCCTCCTCCTCCTCCTCCCTCTACCTCCTCCCTCCTCCTCCCTTCACATTCCTCCTCCTCCCTCCTCCTCCTCCCCTCCTCCTCTTCCCTCCTCCTCCTCCTCCCCCTCCTTCTCCTCCTCCCTCTTCCTTCTCCCTCCGCCTCCTCCCTCCTCCTACTCTCTCCTCCTCCTCCCTTCTCCTCCCTCTCCCTCCTCCTCCCTCTTCTCCTCCTGCTCCCTTCTCCTCCTGCGTTCTCCTCCTCCCTCCTTCTCCCTCCTCCTCCCTCTTCCTCCTCCCTCCTCCTCGCCTCCTCCTCCACCCTACTCCTCCCTCCTCCTAATCCCTCCTCCTCCCTCCTATTCCTCCCTACTCCTCCTGTCTCCTCCCTCCTCCTCCCTCCTCTTCCCTCCTCCACCTCCCTCTTCCTCCTCCCTCCTACATTTACCCAAGACAGACAGACAGTCAGACAGATAGTCGGGAACGGGATCTTATATGACTACTTATATAATTTAAATGAGATGCTCTCCACCATGGGCTGGGCCGGGTCAGACAGACAGACAGACAGATAGATAGATAGATAGATAGACAGACAGACAGACAGACAGACAGACAGACAGACAGACAGACAGACAGTCGGGAACGGGAACTTATATGACTACTTATATGAATTAAATGAGATGCTCCCAACCAGGTGTTGGGCGATGCCAGGCCGGGTCAGACAGACAGACAGATAGATAGTCGGAACGGGAACTTATATGACTACTTATATGAATTAAATGAGATGCTCCCCATCAGGGTCTAGGCGAAGACGGGCCGGGTCAGACAGACAGACAGACAGACAGACAGGCAGACAGACAGTCGGTAACGGGAACGGGAACTTATATGACTACTTATATGAATTAAATGAGATGCTCCCCAAAAAGGACTGGGCGAAGCCGGGCCGGGTCATCTAGTAGTTTATAAAACAAACAACAAATTATGCCATAAATCTTGTTAACAGAAGCGAAGTAACGCCCGCGTCTTTGTCAAAACCCATTTAAGTCTATAATTCCTTATGTGATTCCTTGACATCTGGTAAAAGAGTTATGGTAGTTGCGTGTCCTTTACAGGACGTTGCAATCAACCCCAGCATTTATTGACTGTTTGTGATTTAGTAAGCAGGCTTAAACTTCTAGTGCGCTGTCGGCGGAGCAAGGGTCCACCTCCTACACAGGTCAGTTGGACTTCAACATTGACTTCTTATTCAGAAAACAATTGCAAACTACTGAACGTGATATTGCTTGGAAAATCAACTTGAGGTTGGAGTTGATCGCAACGACCCGTGAAGGACATGTAACTAAGTTTGATGAACGGTCGACGCCTCATACCATGGAAATCATTGTGAACCAGTCAGCTTCCAAATCATGACATGACAATTAGAAAATTTTTAAAAAAATGTGTTATGAAGACTCGTGATTTTATTACTTTTTCCAATTAAACCTCCGTGTGCACAGGGCCTTACAGGATGCGGAAACTCACAATATAGGGACAGACCGATACAATGCGCCTGAGATATTCAGCAGGAAAAGTTACAGGCAGAAATGGTATATACAGTTTATTTATAAAGACTTTTAATGTGTTTCATACAACTGTTGCTCGTGAATCATAAACAGTATATTGAAAAGAGCATTATTCGTTTCTCCCCCGATGGTGTTTCCATCTTGTCGTGGTGGGGGAGCTTGAGTTTCTCAATGACCCTGAGAGCTATGCCGGCGGTAGTGTAGCTACCAGCAGGGCCTCCCAAGCCGGACAGGTCAAAGGGTAGAGAACAGACAAAGAGAAACACCCTGGTCCTCCAGGTTGGGGGTTGAAACGTGGGGTTAACATCCCCACCTTTGTAAAAACCTTTCTTTGTTACGAAACAGATACATGAGCCTCGATATCGGACTGACTTATCTGGACAACGACCTTGGAACGTTAAAGGACTTTTGAGATTTGGAACATGGAATGTACGGACACTATATCGAGCTGGATCGGCCGAAGAACTAACCCGGGAGCTGGTTGAATATCAAATGGATATAACAGCAATTCAAGAAATAAGGTGGCCAGAAGAGGGTACTTTAGAGAAAAATTGAATGATTATAATATATGGAGGAAACACACAAAATAAACATGAATTAGGAACAGGATTTGTCATCAAAAAAGATTTATGGGGGAACGTTTTAAACTTTAAAGCTTTTAATGACAGGATTAGTAAATTACGAATAAAAGGTAAATGGAAAAATATAACGATGATTAATGTACATGCACCTACTGAAGAGAAAGAAGATGATATTAAAGAAGACTTTCATAATGATCTGGAAGATGTCATAGAAGAAACCCCCAAACAGGACATCCTGATTGTGCTGGGAGACTTCAATGCAAAAATAGGTAGAGAGCAAACTAATAAAAAAGTGGCTGGTATGGAAAGCCTACATACAACTTCAAATGATAATGGATGGAGAGTCATCAACCTGGCAGAAGCCAAAGGATTGCAGATTAGCAGTACTAGACTACAAAGAAAGGATATACACAAACAAACTTGGAAATCATGTGACAAGAGAACCTATAATCAAATAGATCACATTTTAATTAAAAACAGAAATGCATCAAACATACAGCAAGTCAGAAGTTATAGAGGAGCTGAGTGCCACAGTGACCACTTCCTCGTTGGAGCAAAATTTAAAATAAAACTTAAGAGAGGTTTCTATACTAAATTACAAAGACTACACCCAACATTTAACAGAGAAAAACTACAAGACATTACAGTCAAAGAGAAATTTACAGATGAAATAAGATGTAAACTTGAAACTCTGCAAAACCCTTTGGAGGAAAGCGTTGACCAAACTTGGTTGAACATCAAGAATACAATTCAATCTACCGCAGAAGAATGTCTCGGTGTGTTAACGACGCATAGAAAGAACAGATGGTTCAATCAAAAATGTGAAGAAGCAGTCATTAGGAAGAAGAATGCCAGACATGTATGGCTAAATGACATCAATAACATCCAAAAGGAAGAGCATTATAGAAATGAATGTAAAGAGGCTACATACATAGTCAGACAGCAGAAACGAGAATATATGAGTAATATAATCAAAGATATGGAAACTAATCACCAGAAAAATGAATCCAGAAATTTTTTTAAAGAACAGAAGTCAATGAAACGAGGGCACCAACACAACACATGTGGTTTAAAAGACAAAAATGGGAATATGATAAATACCAATGAGGAAATGTGCAACACATGGAAAGAATATTTTATTGAATTACTAAATTGTGAAGCTCCAAGTAACATTTTCCCACAGGAAGAGGTTCTAACATGCGAACCACAAATTGAAGAACCTACATTTCAAGAAATCCTATATGTAATCACACGACTTAAAAACAATAAGGCAACTGGGACTGATGGAATTGCTGCTGAATTTATAAAGGCAGGTGGCCATGCATTACAACTAAAGCTATACGAACTAATAATAAAAATCTGGAGGACAGAAGAATTACCCCATGACTGGAAAGAGTCATTATTGATACCTATCTTTAAGAAAGGAGACAAGTTCCAATGTGGAAATTATAGAGGAATATCACTACTGTCCTCAAGCTATAAGATACTATCCGCAGTATTACTAAATAGACTAAAACCATATTCAGAAGACATATTAGGTGACTACCAGGCGGGTTTTAGACAAAACAGATCAACAATAGATCAGATATTTATCTTACGACAAATAGCCGAGAAACATTGGGAATATAAAAGAGATCTCCATAACATTTTTGTGGATTTTAAAAAGGCTTATGATAGTGTCCATAGGAATAGTCTATGGAATGCTATGCAGGAATTTGGAATACCAAGGAAGTTAATCAACATGACCAGACTATGCATGGAAGATACTTATAATATAGTAACATATAAAGGCAGGAAATCAGACCCCTTCCAAATAACATCTGGCTTGAAACAGGGTGATGCACTATCGCCGCTACTCTTCAATCTGGCTCTAGAGAAAGTTGTAAGGAAGGTAAAGGAGGAATGTGATATTGAAGGAACATCCAAGCTGCTTGGTTATGCAGATGATATAGATATTATAGGGCAAAGTGAACAAAAGACATTGGAAATAATGACTCACTAAAAGGTAAAAAACTCAACAGATGGGGCTGGTTATCAACCAAGATAAGACAGAATATATGGTAATTTCAAGAGACGGAATGGCTAAAAACTCTGGCCACATACATATAGATAATATGACCATTAAAAGAACGGAAACATACAAATACCTGGGTACAATCTTCAACTGCTCCAACATCATAAGGGAAGAAATACAAACTAGAATCAACTCTGGAAATAAGATATACTATGCACTACAACATCTACTAAAATCAAAGGCGCTATCTCGTAACACCAAAATCACAATATACAAAACACTGATCAGACCAGTTGTGCTGTATGGCTCTGAAAGCTGGAGTACAACGAAAGGAGACGGAGCCTTGTTACAAACCTTTGAGAACAAAATTTTAAGACGCATCTTTGGACCCATTAGGGATACACAAAGTGGAGAGTGGAAAAGAAGAAGTAACAAAGACATTTATGATCTGTTTAAGTCCCCGCTAATCACTGGTATCATGAAGGCTAATAGACTACAATGGCTGGGGCATATAGAAAGAATGGAAGATAATAGGGAAACAAAACTCGCTTACACTCAGGAAATAAATGACCTTAGACCCCGAGGTAGACCAAGAAGGTGGTGGAGAGATAATACATGTACAGACCTACAAGCACTTGGAATCAACGACTGGCAAGAGAAGGTCCACCAGGGAGACGGATTGTATCTGCAGCAAAGAACCTCAATGGCTCGGAACGCTGAAGAAGAAGAAGAAGATTATTCTTTTCAGTTGCCTAGAAAATAATGTCTGAACAAATATAACTGGGTACTTGTGTCAGCAGTAGACAGTGCACAACCTTTGGACATGTTATAAGCAGGGAAAAGCTGTAGTTCGTCGTGACAACATCAACATGGAAGGTGGAGACGGAGAGGGAGACCAAGAGAAAAAATGCTGGATAGTTGACATCATGGCATAGAGGAACATCGATTCCAGAAATAATTGGCAGAATACTAGGCCGGAGGCTGTGGGCAGACGTGATCACCAACGATGCATGGCGCGGACTATAAGAAAAAGACATAACGAGAGTAGAAAGAAACTGGACACCACAAACTTTGTAGAATTACGCGAATTCCCGTACAGCCAGTTACAGTCAGTCAAGGATCTATATACACTATATACAAGGATCTATATCGCCACTCAGTGGGTAATGTGGCCAGTATCGCGTCGACTGTCTTTACTTCCCATGAAATATACTGGCACCAATTTTAGGCTGGATTGATCTGATAGCTCTCGAATTAGTTTAAAAATGTGAAACCGCTCCTAGAACCCACGATGACCGGGCCAGCGGGCTTAGGAGAACCATATCCAAGCACTGCAAGAGACAAGAGGTCAATTCATAAAGAGAGATGAATACCTACATCAGAGCAAGACAATCTTGTATTGAGTTGAGCTGAGTTGAGTGAAGTACCGACATCCCAGCACCTCGGATTTTCCCACATGCGCTCCGTCCTCGTCTTCAACAGCCAACGGAGAGTCCGAATACTAATGGTATCAGTTGCAGTCTGATTATGCGTTCGTCTGGCCTTTACTCGGAGAAATGGGTGTTTAACTCAACAGAGCTTTATTTAACCAAAGTGTTTCCATAGCAACAAGTTTTCTGTTTCAGTATGCAAGGATGGCGAGGTGACATACTGAGTAGTGCGCTGGCCTACCTATACAATGGTGCCAGGTCAGTTCCCAGCAGAGCAACGTTATATTTCCGATATGTACTGCCTTGGATGCAAACCCGACCATATAGCATGGGACACGTTTTCTGTCTAGGCATGAAAGGCGACGAGAAAGGGAACGGGCTGCAACACTCCGTGTTGCCTTTATCATCTAGTTATGCCAGACACTCATGTTGTGATACTTAGACTGAAGAACTGTATTTACATTGTTGCTTGTTATCTAGTTGTGTCAGCCTGTCTAGCGCTCATGTTCTTACTCTTAGACTCAAGGACTATATTTACATTGTTACACAGCATTTAGTTATGTTACGACTGACATAACCTGTCAAGAGGTATGGGCGATGTCATTAGTAGTGTTATATATTTGTCATGATCCGCTAGCTATGCTGGGCCATAATAATACGAAAGCACACCAGATATCGTTGGTAGCAATGTGAATATAAAGGCGACATTACATTTTCTGGTTACACCACTTCTATGAACACCAGGTCCAATTATCACACAAGGCAGGTTCCTTTTCTACGTTTAATTTCATTCTTCTTCTCACAGTTTTTGTCTATAATTATTGCCATCATCAAAACGTGACCAATCCAACTCGGACCATAGCCACCAGTTGAATAACTCTTGTAGGTGGCACCGAGGCTGGCTCGTGTTTCCTTTCCACGCCTTAATGCGCGATTGTGATCTGCAATTACCTCCAAGTCATGACCCCTCAATTGTGCTCAGATCTGAGTCATGACAACTACTATCAGGTTTATATCTTGTTACACTATGTTCTAGGGACTGTATTTACCATGTTGTTTGTCATCTTCGTAATTCGACACAATCACGTACAAATATTGTGATACGTAGCCGTGATTGAGCTCATTTTCATATACACACAAAGCAAGTAATTTTACAACTGTATTTGTACAATTTTTCAGTGAATGATTAACGACGCCAAAGATAAGAAAAGATTAACATAATTTGAGATGATGACTTGTAGATATAATATTTAGAGGTATGTGATCCATATGGGAGTCTGATGACGATAGATGCCTAAAACCTGTGAAGGAAACATTATAATCCAGACATCATTTCAGACGTCATCCCAGACGTCATCCCAGGCAATTCGTTTGTGCTGTGTTCACCAAAGACCGGGCGGCGCCCTAAAATTCCTTTCCTCAGATGTGAAGTCCCAGTACCTGTCTTGCATACTCCACTAGTGTTTGAGTTGGCAGAGTTGCAGGAGAGCTGTGAAACATTGTCCTCGAGGAGATGATTGGTGACAAGTGTTTACCTAGCCCAACTCCGATACATGCAGTCCCTTTTCACGGCTCAAACTAAACGACAATACATAGGACTTGAGAGTTAAAACTAACAGTTTTCTAGAGGATTCACAACCAACCAACCAACAAACCAACTAACCAACGTACCTACATACTACCAACAACCAACCAACCAACCAACCAACCAACCTACCTACCTACCTACCAATCACCAAACCAACCAACTAACCAATCAACCAACCTGCCTGCCTACCTACCTACCTACCCACCCACCC
Organism: Cepaea hortensis; assembly: GCA_963921405.1. Lineage (NCBI taxonomy): Eukaryota > Metazoa > Mollusca > Gastropoda > Stylommatophora > Helicidae > Cepaea > Cepaea hortensis. The sequence continues at coordinate 201,360 of CAWUFQ010000020.1, forward strand.
ACCTACCTAACTACCTACCTACCTAACTAACTACCTACCTACCTACCTACCTACCAACTTACAAACCAACAAATCTACGGACCAACTAAGTAACCAATCAACCCACCTAATACCTACCTACCTAACTACCTACCAACTAACCAATCTATTTACCTAACAACCAACTTACCAACCAACTAACCAACCAACCTGCTAACCAGCGAACCTGCCAACCAACCAATCTATCAATGACATTTTTGACTACATTATGAAAAGAGAAAAACCGGAACAGATTGTAACAATTTGAGACATTTACCGAAAGAGAGAAAAGGATGACAGCGAGAGAAGATTCTTGACAGCGTTTCACTATTGTACGGAAACATGAAAACACAAGAACCGACTGATACGGTGTGTTAGAACTCACTTGGTCTGGGAACACATGATCGTCAACGTCATTAGGCATCGTACTTGATGATGATAATGAATTATATATGTCTTGTATACTTGTTAGATTTTAGTCACGTAATGTGTGCAACATTTGAACAATGCATTATTGAATGTTGCAGTGACATGTGGTCCTTGGGATGTGTCGTCTACGAAATGATAACCCTGAAACAGCCGGTAATGTCATAGACATATGCACGAATTCATACTAAAGTACTGTGCTTTGTGCGAGGAGCCGAACACATGTTTTCGTTGTACTGTGTAGATTGTGTGGGGAGATGGAAATGTCTGTGTGTTGTATCGTGTAGATTGTGTGAGATGGTTTTACTGTGTAATATGTGTGAAACATTGTGCAGCAAATGTTTTACTGTATAGTTTGTATGAGACATGGAACAGCGTGTTTTTTACTGTGTGAAGAATATAATATGCAATACGTCGCTATCATTGAATGTAAGAAAGAGAGTGCTAAAGAGCTATATAGAACCTGTTTTGCTGTATGGCTGTCAATCTTGGAATATAAATTAGCAAATTAGGAAGAGATTGGAAGCAACAGAGATGTGGTTCCTTAGACGAATGTTGCGAATTCCTTGAACTGCCAAAGTAACTAACGACGAATGCCTTAAAGAGGCTGGCGAAACTAGACCATAATATACAACAATAAGAAAGAGACAAACAGCTTTTTTCGGTCATGTGATGAGAAGAGAGACGCTGGAGAACATCGGGACAACCGGAAAGATTCAAGGGGAGAGAGGCAGAGACAGACCGCGAGAATTGATGCTGGATGGATGGCGACGGTGGCATGCAGGAATATCAACGGTAGAGTTAATCCAGAAAATCAAAGACCGAGATCTGTGGAGAGTCATGAACGTCTACGCCAATCGGCATGGCACTTGTTGGGATGAGTTTGTGTGAGACATGTAAGAATGTGTAATTGAAACCAAAAACAGGAAAGATATTATTGGAGGAAGGTGATATAATGAAGAGGTGGAATGAGTATATAAGAGAATTATATGATGGGGAAAGGGAAGAATTAACAGAAGAAAGTAACTTAGAAGGTCCACCTATTCTAAAAGACGAAGTCGCTGACTCTATGAAATATATGAAGAAAGGAAAAACAGCT
>CAWUFQ010000021.1:0-50000 GCA_963921405.1 Cepaea hortensis
CCCCAGCCATTGTAGTCTATTAGTCTTCATGATTCCAGTGATTAGCGGGGACTTAAACAGATCATAAATGTCTTTGTTACTTCTTCTTTTCCACTCTCCACTTTGTGTATCCCTAATGGGTCCAAAGATGCGTCTTAAAATTTTGTTCTCAAAGGTTTGTAACAAGGCTTCGTCTCCTTTCGTTGTACTCCAGGTTTCAGAGCCATACAGCACAACTGGTCTGATCAGTGTTTTGTATATTGTGATCTTGGTGTTACGAGTTACGAGATAGCGCATTTGATTTTAGCAGATGTTGAAGTGCATAGTATATCTTATTTCCAGAGTTGATTCTAGCTTGTATTTCTTCACTTTATATATATACTAGCTGACCCGGCCCGGCTTCGCCCAGTCCCTGGTGGGGAGCATCTCATTTAATTCATATAAGTAGTCATATAAGTTCTCGTTCCCGTTACCGACTGTCTGTCTGTCTGTCTTTCTGTCTGTCTGTCTGTCTGACCCGGCCCGGCATCGCCCAACTCCTGGTGTGGAGCATCTCATTTAATTCATATAAGTAGTCATATAAGCTCCCGTTCCCGTTCCCGACTATCTATCTGTCTGTCTGTCTGTCTATATGTCTGTCTGTCTGTCTGTCTGTCTGTCTGTCTGTCTGATCCGGCCCGGCTTCGCCCAGCCCCTGTTGGCGAGCATCTCATTTAATTCAAATAAGTAGTCATATAAGTTCCCGTTCCCGACTGTCTGTCTGTCTGTCTGTCTGTTTGTCTGTCTGTCTGTCTGTCTGTCTGTCTGCCTGTCTGTCTAATCATTTATTGTTTGCAGTTAGAACAACCTTAGATAAACGAAGACCAACTTACAAAAAGCATTAGAAAGAGCACTTGAAAGATCTTTACATCTTCCCCGAACAATTAACTTGGGTAAATGGAGCGGCGGCAGCAGCATCAGCAGAAGAAGGAAAAAGAGGAGTAGGAGCTGGGAGGAGGAAGAGGGAGGTGGAGGAGGGAGGAGTAGGAGGGAGGAAGAGATAGGCGGAGAGAGGAGGAGGAGGGAAGAGGAGGGAGGAGGAAGGAGGAGGAGGAGTAGGGAGGAATAGGAGGGAGAAGGAGGGATTAGGAGGAGGAGAGAGGAGGAGGAGGTAGGAGAAGGGAGAAGGAGGGAGGAGGAGGGAGGAGGAAGGAGGAGGAGGAGTAGGGAGGAATAGGAGGGAGGAGGAGGGATTAGGAGGAGGAGAGAGGAGGAGGAGGGAGGAGAAGGGAGGAGGAGGGTGGAGGAAGGAGGAGGAAGGATAGGAGGCAGGAGGAGGAGGCAGGAGGAGGAGGCAGGAGGAGCGAGGAGGAGGAGGAGGAGGGTAGGAGAAGGAAGAGGGAGGGGGAGGAGGAGGGAGGAGGAAGAGGGAGCAGGAAGGAGAAGGAGGAGGAGGGAGAAGGAGGGAGGAGAAGAACGCAGGGGGAGGAGGAGGAGGGAGGAGGAGGGAGATGGAGGAGGAGGAGGGAGGAGGAGGAGAGAGGAGGAGGAGGAGGGAGGTGGCGGAGGGAGGAGGTGGAGGGAGGAGTCGGAGGGAGGAGGAGGGAGGAGGATGAGGGAGGAGAAGGAGGGGAAGGATGAAGAAGGAGGAGGAGGAAGAGGGAGGAGGAGGGAGGAGGAGGAGGGAGGTGGAGAGAGGAGAGGGGGGAGGAGGTAGGAGGAGGAGGAGGGATGAGGGGGAGGACGTAGGAGGAGGAGGAGGGAGGAGGAGGGAGTAGGAGGAGAGAGGAGGAGAAGGAGGAGAAAGGAAGAGGAGTGATTAGGAGGAGGGAGGAGGGGGAGAAGGAGGAGGGAGAAGGAGGAGGGAGGAGAAGGAGGAGGAGGGAGGAGGAGGAGGGAGGAGGAGGGGGGAGGAGGGAGGGAGGAGGAGTAAGAGGGAGGAGGAGGAGGGATGTGGAGGGGAGGAGGAGGGATGTGGAGGGAGGAGGAGGGAGGAGGTAGAGGGAGGAGGAGGGAGGAGGAGAGAGGATGAGGAGGGAGGAGGAGGGATGAGGAGGATGGAGGAGAGGGAGGAGGAGGGAGGGAGGAGGGGGAGGAGGGAGGAGAAAGGGGAGGAGGGAGGAGGAGGTTTGAGGGGGAGGACGTTGAATTAGAAGGAGGGAGGAGGAGGGAGTGGGAGGAGAGAGGAGGAGAAGGGAGGAAGAAGGAAGAGGAGTGATTGGGAGGAGGGCGAGGAGGTAGGAGGAAGAGGGAGGAGGAGGGAGGAGGAGGAGGAGGAAGGAGAAAGAGGGAGAAGGAGGAGGGAGGGGGAGGAGGGGGAGGGGAAGAGGAAGAGGATAGGAGGAGGAGGGGAGACGAGGAGGATTTTAACGCATATGCCTGTAGACAACTGCAGCGAAAAGGTGGGTCTGTCTATCTATCTGACCCGGCGTGGCTTTGCCCAGCTCCTGGCGGGTAGCGTCTCATTAAATTCATACAACAAAAAAAGTAACTTAAAAGAATGTCCTTCCACACACCATCCATTATTTTTAATGAAAACTCTTTCTAATCACCTGCATGACTACAGTAACTTCTTAAGCATAAAAAGATGAGTTACAATGTTATGCATTGTGCATTATTTTTATGAAAACTTTGAAAATGCCTTAAAGATTGTTTCATTATTTATTATAACTCATATGCCGGTATATAACTATAGACACAGAGTTTATAAATCTTTGAAAACGATGCAACAATATGACCATAATTTATACAGAAAAGTTATTAAAAGTTATGCCCCTTGAAATAACTTTTATAGAGTTAAGTCCCCTTGCTGAATAGAAATTATAATGAAAAATGGAAAATTAAATAATATTCAGTAAGCTGCCAATTTCACACTAAAAAAATATCACACTTGGCTGCGCTGGAATGAAAGGAAGACGTGTAAAAAATTTCATCTCAATCGGATGGGCCGTTCGCGAACGCATAAAGGATATATGGACATACAGACGGAGATTGCCTTTTATATCTAAGATACTAGCTGACCCGGCCCGGCTTCGCCCATTCCTTGGTGGGGAGCATCTCATTTAATTCATATAAGTAGTCATATAAGCTCACGTTCCCGTTACCGACTGTCTGTCTGTCTGTCTGTCTGTCTGTCTGTCTGACCCGGCATCGCCCAGTCCTTGGTGGGGAGCATCTCATTTAATTCATATAAGTAGTCATATAAGTTCCCGTTCCCGTTACCGACTATCTGTCTGTCTGTCTGTCTGTCTGTCTGTCTGTCCGTCCGTCCCTCTCTGTCTGTCTGTCTGCCTGTCTGTCTAATCATTTATTGGTTGCAGTTAGAACAACCTTAGATAAACGAAGACCAACTTACAAAAAGCATTAGAAAGAGCACTTGAAAGATCTTTACATCTTCCCCCAACAATTAACTTGGGTAAATGGAGCGGCGGCAGCAGCATCAGCAGAAGAAGGAAAAGGAGGAGTAGACAAATGCAGCGAAAAGGTGGGTCTGTCTATCTATCTGACCCGGCGTGACTTCGCCCAGCTCCTGGCGGGTAGCGTCTCATTAAATTCATACAATAAAAAAAAGTAACTTAAAAAAATGCCCTTCCATACACCATCCATTATTTTTAATGAAAACGCTTTCTAATCACCTGCATGACTACAGTAACTTCTTAAGCAAAAAAAGATGAGTTACAATGTTATGCATTGTGCATTATTTTTATGAAAACTTTGAAAATACCTTACAGATTGTATCATTATTTATTATAACTCATATGCCGGTACATAACTATGGACAAAGAGTTTATAAATCTTTGAAAACGATGCCACAATATGACTATAAGTTATACAGAAAAGTTATGCCCCTTGAAATAACTTTTATAGAGTTAGGTCCCCTGAGATATATGAAATTACAATGAAAAATGAAAAATGAAATAATACTGGGTAAGCAGGCGATGTCACACTAAAAAAATATTACAGTTGGCAGCTCTGGAATGAAAGAAAGGCGTGTAGAAAATTTCATCTCAATCGGATGGGCCGTTCGCGAGCGCATAAAGGACAGACGGACATACAGACAGACAGACAGACAGACGGAGATCCTAATTTATATATAAGACTAGCTGACCCCGCCCGGCTTCGCCCAGACCCTGGTGGGGAGCATCTCATTTAATTCATATAAGTAGTCATATAAGTTCCCGTTCCCGTTACCGACTATCTGTCTGTCTGTCTGTCTGTCTGTCAGTCTGTCTGTATGTCTGTCTGACCCGGCCCGGCATCGCCCAGCTCCTGGTGTGAAGCATCTCATTTAATTTATATAAGTAGTCATATAAGTTCCTGTTCCCGAATGTCTATCTGTCTGTCTGTCTGTCTATCTGTCTACCTGACCCTGTCCGGCTTCGCCCAGTCCCTGGTGCGGAGCATCTCATTTAATTCATATAAGTAGTCATATAAGTTCTCATTAAATTCATACAACAAAAAAAGTAACTTAAAAGAATGTCCTTCCACACACCATCTATTATTTTTAATGAAAACTCTTTCTAATCACCTGCATGACTACAGTAACTTCTTAAGCAAAAAAAGATGAGTTACAATGTTATGCATTGTGCATTATTTTTATGAAAACTTTGAAAATGCCTTACAGATTGTATCATTATTTATTATAACTCATATGCCGGTACATAACTATAGACAAAGAGTTTATAAATCTTTGAAAACGATGCCACAATATGACTATAAGTTATACAGAAAAGTTATGCCCCTTGAAATAACATTTACAGAGTTAGGTCCCCTGAGATATATGAAATTATGATGAAAAATGAAACATGAAATAATACTGAGTAAGCAGGCGAAATCCGGAGGACAGAAGAATTACCACATGACTGGAAAAAGTCATTATTGATACCTATCTTTAAGAAAGGAGACAAGTTCCAATGTGGAAATTATAGAGGAATATCACTACTGTCCACAAGCTATAAGATACTATCCGCAGTATTACTAAATAGACTAAAACCATATTCAGAAGACATATTAGATGACTACCAGGCGGGTTTTAGACAAAACAGATCAACAATAGATCAGATATTTATCTTACGACAAATAGCCGAGAAACATTGGGAATATAAAAGAGATCTCCATAACATTTTTGTGGATTTTAAAAAGGCTTATGATAGTGTCCATAGGAATAGTCTATGGAATGCTATGCAGGAATTTGGAATACCAAGGAAGTTAATCAACATGACCAGACTATGCATGGAAGATACTTATAATATAGTAACATATAAAGGCAGGAAATCAGACCCCTTCCAAATAACATCTGGCTTGAAACAGGGTGATGCACTATCGCCGCTACTCTTCAATCTGGCTCTAGAGAAAGTTGTAAGGAAGGTAAAGGAGGAATGTGATATTGGAGGAACATCCAAGCTGCTTGGTTATGCAGATGATATAGATATTATAGGGCAAAGTGAACAAAAGACATTGGAAATATTGACTCACTTAAAGGAAAAAGCCCAACAGATGGGGCTGGTTATCAACCAAGATAAGACAGAATATATGGTAATTTCAAGAGACGGAATGGCTAGAAACTCTGGCCACATACAAATAGATAATATGACCATTAAAAGAACGGAAACATACAAATACCTGGGTACGATCTTCAACTGCTCCAACATCATAAGGGAAGAAATACAAACTAGAATCAACTCTGGAAATAAGATATACTATGCACTACAACATCTACTAAAATCAAAGGCGCTATCTCGTAACACCAAAATCACAATATACAAAACACTGATCAGACCAGTTGTGCTGTATGGCTCTGAAACCTGGAGTACAACGAAAGGAGACGAAGCTTTGTTACAAACCTTTGAGAACAAAATTTTAAGACGCATCTTTGGACCCATTAGGGATACACAAAGTGGAGAGTGGAAAAGAAGAAGTAACAAAGACATTTATGATCTGTTTAAGTCCCCGCTAATCACTGGTATCATGAAGGCTAATAGACTACAATGGCTGGGGCATATAGAAAGAATGGAAGATAATAGGGAAACAAAACTCGCTTCCACTCAGGAAATAAATGACCGTAGACCCCGAGGTAGACCAAGAAGGCGGTGGAGAGATAATACATGTACAGACCTACAAGCACTTGGAATCAACGACTGGCAAGAGAAGGTCCACCAGAGAGACGAATGGAGACGGATTGTATTTGCAGCAAAGAACCTCAATGGCTCGGAACGCTGAAGAAGAAGAGAGAAGCAGGCGATTTCACACTAACAAAATATCACAGTTGGCAACGCTGGATTGAAAGGAAGGCGTGTAGAAAATTTCATCTCAATCGGATGGGCCGTTCGCGAACAAATAAAGGACATACATACATACATACATACATACAGATGGACGGAGATTGCCTTTTATATATAAGATACTAGCTGACCCTGCCCGGCTTCGCCCAGACCCTGGTGGGGAGCATCTCATTTAATTCATATAAGTAGTCATATAAGTTCTCGTTCCCGTTACCGACTGTCTGTCTGTCTGTCTGTCTGTCTGTCTGTCTGTCTGTCTGTCTGTCTGTCTGTCTGTCTGTCTGTCTGTCTGTCTGTCTGTCTGTCTGTCTGTCTGTCTGTCTGACCCAGCCCGGCATTGCCCAGCTCCTGGTGTGGAACATCTCATTTAATTCATATAAGTAGTCATATAAGTTCCGGTTCCCGACTGTCTATCTGTCTGTCTATCTGTCTGCCTGACCCTGCCCGGCTTCGCCCAGTCCCTGGTGGGGAGCATCTCATTTAATTCATATAAGTAGTCATATAAGTTCCCGTTCCCGTTACAGACTATCTGTCTGTCTGTCTGTCTGTCTGTCTGTCTGTCTGTCTGTCTGACCCGGCCCGGCATCGCCCAGCTCCTGGTGTGAAGCATCTCATTTAATTTATATAAGTAGTCATATAAGTTCCTGTTCCCGACTGTCTATCTGTCTGTCTGTCTGTCTATCTGTCTGTCTATCTGTCTGCCTGACCCTGTCCGGCTTCGCCCAGTCCCTGGTGGGGAGCATCTCATTTAATTCATATAAGTAGTCATATAAGCTCACGTTCCCGTTACCGACTGTCTGTCTGTCTGTCTGTCTGTCTGTCTGTCTGACCCGGCATCGCCCAGTCCTTGGTGGGGAGCATCTCATTTAATTCATATAAGTAGTCATATAAGTTCCCGTTCCCGTTACCGACTGTCTGTCTGTCTGTCTGTCCGTCCGTCCCTCTCTGTCTGTCTGTCTGCCTGTCTGTCTAATCATTTATTGGTTGCAGTTAGAACAACCTTAGATAAACGAAGACCAACTTACAAAAAGCATTAGAAAGAGCACTTGAAAGATCTTTACATCTTCCCCCAACAATTAACTTGGGTAAATGGAGCGGCGGCAGCAGCAGCAGAAGAAGAAGGAAAAGGAGGAGTAGACAAATGCAGCGAAAAGGTGGGTCTGTCTATCTATCTGACCCGGCGTGACTTCGCCCAGCTCCTGGCGGGTAGCGTCTCATTAAATTCATACAATAAAAAAAAGTAACTTAAAAAAATGCCCTTCCATACACCATCCATTATTTTTAATGAAAACGCTTTCTAATCACCTGCATGACTACAGTAACTTCTTAAGCAAAAAAAGATGAGTTACAATGTTATGCATTGTGCATTATTTTTATGAAAACTTTGAAAATGCCTTACAGATTGTATCATTATTTATTATAACTCATATGCCGGTACATAACTATAGACAAAGAGTTTATAAATCTTTGAAAACGATGCCACAATATGACTATAAGTTATACAGAAAAGTTATGCCCCTTGAAATAACATTTACAGAGTTAGGTCCCCTGAGATATATGAAATTATGATGAAAAATGAAACATGAAATAATACTGAGTAAGCAGGCGAAATCTGGAGGACAGAAGAATTACCACATGACTGGAAAAAGTCATTATTGATACCTATCTTTAAGAAAGGAGACAAGTTCCAATGTGGAAATTATAGAGGAATATCACTACTGTCCACAAGCTATAAGATACTATCCGCAGTATTACTAAATAGACTAAAACCATATTCAGAAGACATATTAGGTGACTACCAGGCGGGTTTTAGACAAAACAGATCAACAATAGATCAGATATTTATCTTACGACAAATAGCAGAGAAACATTGGGAATATAAAAGAGATCTCCATAACATTTTTGTGGATTTTAAAAAGGCTTATGATAGTGTCCATAGGAATAGTCTATGGAATGCTATGCAGGAATTTGGAATACCAAGGAAGTTAATCAACATGACCAGACTATGCATAGTCTGGATGGAAGATACTTATAATATAGTAACATATAAAGGCAGGAAATCAGACCCCTTCCAAATAACATCTGGCTTGAAACAGGGTGATGCACTATCGCCGCTACTCTTCAATCTGGCTCTAGAGAAAGTTGTAAGGAAGGTAAAGGAGGAATGTGATATTGGAGGAACATCCAAGCTGCTTGGTTATGCAGATGATATAGATATTATAGGGCAAAGTGAACAAAAGACATTGGAAATATTGACTCACTTAAAGGAAAAAGCCCAACAGATGGGGCTGGTTATCAACCAAGATAAGACAGAATATATGGTAATTTCAAGAGACGGAATGGCTAGAAACTCTGGCCACATACAAATAGATAATATGACCATTAAAAGAACGGAAACATACAAATACCTGGGTACGATCTTCAACTGCTCCAACATCATAAGGGAAGAAATACAAACTAGAATCAACTCTGGAAATAAGATATACTATGCACTACAACATCTACTAAAATCAAAGGCGCTATCTCGTAACACCAAAATCACAATATACAAAACACTGATCAGACCAGTTGTGCTGTATGGCTCTGAAACCTGGAGTACAACGAAAGGAGACGAAGCCTTGTTACAAACCTTTGAGAACAAAATTTTAAGACGCATCTTTGGACCCATTAGGGATACACAAAGTGGAGAGTGGAAAAGAAGAAGTAACAAAGACATTTATGATCTGTTTAAGTCCCCGCTAATCACTGGAATCATGAAGGCTAATAGACTACAATGGCTGGGGCATATAGAAAGAATGGAAGATAATAGGGAAACAAAACTCGCTTACACTCAGGAAATAAATGACCGTAGACCCCGAGGTAGACCAAGAAGGCGGTGGAGAGATAATACATGTACAGACCTACAAGCACTTGGAATCAACGACTGGCAAGAGAAGGTCCACCAGAGAGACGAATGGAGACGGATTGTATTTGCAGCAAAGAACCTCAATGGCTCGGAACGCTGAAGAAGAAGAGAGAAGCAAGCGATTTCACACTAACAAAATATCACAGTTGGCAGCGCTGGATTGAAAGGAAGGCGTGTAGAAAATTTCATCTCAATCGGATGGGCCGTTCGCGAACAAATAAAGGACATACATACATACATACATACATACAGATGGACGGAGATTGCCTTTTATATATAAGATACTAGCTGACCCTGCCCGGCTTCGCCCAGACCCTGGTGGGGAGCATCTCATTTAATTCATAAAAGTAGTCATATAAGTTCTCGTTCCCGTTACCGACTGACTGACTGTCTGTCTGTCTGTCTGTCTGTCTGTCTGTCTGTCTGTCTGTCTGTCTGTCTGTCTGTCTGTCTGTCTGTCTGTCTGTCTGACCCAGCCCGGCATTGCCCAGCTCCTGGTGTGGAACATCTCATTTAATTCATATAAGTAGTCATATAAGTTCCGGTTCCCGACTGTCTATCTGTCTGTCTATCTGTCTGTCTATCTGTCTGCCTGACCCTGCCCGGCTTCGCCCAGTCCCTGGTGGGGAGCATCTCATTTAATTCATATAAGTAGTCATATAAGTTCCCGTTCCCGTTACAGACTATCTGTCTGTCTGTCTGTCTGTCTATCTGTCTGTCTGACCCGGCCCGGCATCGCCGAGCTCCTGGTGTGAAGCATCTCATTTAATTTATATAAGTAGTCATATAAGTTCCTGTTCCCGAATGTCTATCTGTCTGTCTGTCTGTCTATCTGTCTGCCTGACCCTGTCCGGCTTCGCCCAGTCCCTGGTGGGGAGAATCTCATTTAATTCATATAAGTAGTCATATAAGTTCTCATTAAGTTCATACTACAAAAAAGTAACTTAAAAGAATGTCCTTCCACACACCATCCATTATTTTTAATGAAAACTCTTTCTAATCACCTGCATGACTACAGTAACTTCTTAAGCAAAAAAAGATGAGTTACAATGTTATGCATTGTGCATTATTTTTATGAAAACTTTGAAAATGCCTTACATATTGTATCATTATTTATTATAACTCATATGCCGGTACATAACTATGGACAAAGAGTTTATAAATCTTTGAAAACGATGCCACAATATGACTATAAGTTATACAGAAAAGTTATGCCCCTTGAAATAACTTTTACAGAGTTAGGTCCCCTGAGATATATGAAATTATGATGAAAAATGAAAAATGAAATAATACTGAGTAAGCAGGCGATTTCACACTAACAAAATATCACAGTTGGCAGCGCTGGATTGAAAGGAAGGCGTGTAGAAAATTTCATCTCAATCGGATGGGCCGTACGCGAACAAATAAAGGACATACATACATACATACAGACAGACAGACAGACGGAGATCCTAATTTATATATAAGATAATTACTTAATTGATTCATGTTATGGGCTTGACATGTGTGTAGTTCCACGCCGCGTGTATAAGCTGGTAATAGGGTCGTATACCAGCGTCATCAGATAGGGGCGAGAATCTGAAGTCCCGAGTGCAAGTTTGCACATTATAAATTCATAGGTAGCTGGAAATCACAAACAAGTAGGCCATAAGGTGGCTGCCCTGGTATCATTGTTAGGACAGAAAACTTACCTACGGGTAGACAGAGCCAATCGCCGCGGATGGAATCTGTCTAGATGAAGTCAAGCTGACACAAATTCGTGGACAAAGGTCACCACACCGACCTGTGAGGTGCATAACTGGGTGTGATGCTCTAAATTCGAACCAGAGAAGAAGAAGAAAACGTAGAAGAAGATATTTCCAGTATTTACAGTATTAACTATTTTCTGATCATGTGTCGTGGCGCTACATCTCAGAAGATCTAACATGAGAGGAAGAGGGCGTCCGAGAAGAACATGGATTGACGACATCAAAAACGTTGTACAATCACACGGAATGACACTATCCAGTGCCACTCACGGACACTGAAACGTCAACTATTCCACTCATGATCATTGCGGCAACAGTGGAAGATGATGATACCGATGTTGACAAATAATTTATAGATTGATCCATTATCTTTGTGAACAGGAGCTATGAGAAGGCGTGATCGTAGACGCCTGCCGAGGAGACACTTGATGAAGATGACCAATTATTCCTCCTACTTTAATGAACCTCTAGATTAGTGTCCGATGGAATAGACCCCAACGTGCCAGACAGTACGTGACCCAGGCTGCTCGTGGACCTGCCAATCTTCCATACTCGCGTCTGCACATCCCACTGCAGACACATTGTATCCACATATTGTAAAACAACCGTGGTGCTCACACAGGACGTAGTTAAGGGCTAATTATATTTATACCAGGCCGGGAATAACTGGTGCAGTCTGTTCCGTTTTGTCCAGGAATCTACGAACAACGGAAGTCGGGGTCGTCTCTAATGTTTGAGGGTTATCACAGCCAGTGGATCTTAAATTGTGTACTCTAGGCAATGCACGATGACATTGTTTTAATACGATCATGAAGTATATACAGTGTTGTGAAGAGATGACAATATAATGTATCAAAACCGCATCGACGTTATGTTATAATAGTTCATTGTAGAATCCTGAGAATCGTCACATATTGTTTGTCCAAAGATAATACTCAACGAGCCACACAATAAAAGCTCCTTGACAGTTGGGGCAACCATCAAACTCAACAATCAATCAGCCACGGAGAACTTAAAGTATCACTATGGCCCAGTTCAATCAGCTAATGGGTCATATCATCTATAATATAATGCCACAATGGATTCCCTACTACTACGAACACTCTGGACAACAACGAACACTCTGGACAACAACGAACACTCTGGACAACAACGAACTCTCTGGCAGACAGTATTGGAAAGTCACATCCGGCATAACTTGCCTGGGTGTAGCCACCCTGACACGCCGGCGTAAAGGGCAATGAACACACGCACCAGCTGGCAAACAATGTACCAATTCACACGGGAAGAAGCATGGGCAGGGCCGATATTGTCAATGCAGTTCCGACCCGACTGGTCGATAGCGACGAGTCTCTTACGCTAATTCGATTACACGAATTGGGAGTAGAGCCTGGCCTAGTTCGTCATCGCCGTATGCGAGGGGAGACAGAGGGGGAATTACTACCAACTCCTCATGGGAACAGTGAATGGAGATGTTTGAGATGGCTGCTGCCTCGCAGGGCTGAGCACGCATGGGTATGCCCAGTTTGTGGGGATGTCGGTCATGACAACATAACATAAAGTAGCCCTAGCGTTATCTCATAGTTGTGATCGTGACAACATAACATAAAGTAGCCCAGGCGTTATCTCATGGTTGTGATCGTGGTAGCATAAAGTAACCCGGGCGTTATCTCATAGTTGTGATCATGATAACATAACATAAAGTAGCCCGGACGTTTTCTAATAGTTGTGATTATGATAACATAACATAAAGTAACCCGGGCGTTATCTCATAGTTGTGGTCATGGTAACATAACATAAAGTAGCCCTGGTGTTATCTCATAGTTGTGATCAAGATAACATAACATAAAGTAGCCCGGGCGTTTTCTCATAGTTGTGATCATCATAACATAACATAAAGTAACCCGGGCGTTATCTCATAGTTGTGGTCATGGTAACATAACATAAAGTAGCCCTGGTGTTATCTCATAGTTGTGATTGTGATAACATAACATAAAGTAGCCCTGGTGTTATCTCATAGTTGTTATCGTGATAACATAACATAAAGTAGCCCAGGCATTTTCTCATAGTTGTGATCGTGATAACATAACATAAGGTAGCCCAGACGTTATCTTATAGTTGTGATCGTGATAACATAACATAAGGTAGCCCAGGCGTTATCTCATAGTTGTGATCGTGATAACATAACATAAGGTAGCCCAGGCGTAATCTCATAGTTGTGATCATGATAACATAACATAAAGTAGCCCGGGCGTTTTCTCATAGTTGTGATCATGATAACATAACATAAAGTAACCCGGGCGTTATCTCATAGTTGTGGTCATGGTAACATAACATAAAGTAGCCCTGGTGTTATCTCATAGTTGTGATCGTGATAACATAACATAAAGTAGCCTGTCAGGGTCTTAAACCTGGCTCGTTGGACCTAACATATGTGAGACAAGTACAAGTACAAAATGATTGGACTTGACACACAATGACACTGAGTTCAATGGATTTATTTACAATTCACATGCAATACGATATAGTTTGGCATGTGATGATCATTACTATACATATACAATACATCAATACACTTACAGTCAAAACCCTCAGCTTCACAGTCTATCTCACAAGATATACAAGCACTCGACTTTCGGGCACAGAACTACACAAGCCTTTCTCAACCCACACGTCTTGTCATGTCCGAAGTCCCAAGCAGTCTGGCGGTTTCTCCGCACAGCGCTTGCCCTGTGGATTGGCCTCACGAGGACTGCGTGCGTCTTGCTTTGTCCTTGCCTGACCGCTGCCGATCACGTCAGCCAGCAATCTGTGGGCAGGTAACTGGTACTCGCCTGGCGGGCGTAACGATGTCCCTGGATCTCGGTTTGCGACTATTCGCCTGGCGGGCGTAACGATGTTACTGCATCTCAGTTGGAGACATTAGAGATTCTGACACGCTCCCCCGGGGCTTATTCATGAAAGATTTTATATTTCATGTATACTCTACATAGATACAGGGTTAATCTTTTAACCATGTCAGAATCGACCTTTCTGTTGTTATGTACATTGGCATATAAATACATAAGAAATGCAAGTTGTATGTTAAGTCATGTGGTGTTCAATCTTAACTCTTTCCAAGTTTCATCCTCTCTATGGATGATCACCTGAGTTGCAATATTGACCCAGTCAGATCGGTAGCACCAGCAACAATGCAACTACCTCGCAACCTATAAAAAAAATGATATAATATGCTTTTTTTTAACAAAAAACATCGGGTAAGAGTGTAATTCGTCTTTTATATAAGACGCATTCAACGCTCGAGCTCCGACCTCATTTGGCCGGGAGCTCTTCCGTTGGTCTACAACGTCGGTAACCCTATACCATGCCCAGCTGATGACCTCTTGGAGTGTTGACAATTTGGCAACAACATGGCTATTTATATACAAAACATATTCGAATACATTTCAATTTACCGCCCTTAGTGTAATAATGTAATAACAATTAAATGAAATTGACATAATTTCAAAAGATCACAAATCTAATTTATTACAATTATTATTCTATTTCTCAGCGTCATAGCTTGATGCTTTTCCATACTAGCGAAAAAAAAAGTCGATAGTGTGAATAAGTTACTCAAGATATGATTCTAAGATTACATTAGTCGAAAAATATTAATACACAATTCGTGTATTCGAAATTGGTGTTTCATAATTATTTTAGAAGCGTCATAAGCTTTTCAGGTTTTAGTTTATCGTCTGCTACTTTTGGTCTAAATTTACAAATTCTCCGGAAGTACACACGAACAGCTGATGTTGTTAAAAATTCTATCACACACTTGTTCCGCTCTTGTGTAGCAATACGGAATGTGAAATTGTTCTGATGGATAATGTGTTCGTTGTTTCGCTGGAAAACTTCTGGATTGCGATTGACTGCAGTGGTGTAATGTCAAAGTTCAGTTCACTCTTTCGTTCACGGATTAAAATATCACTGGAAATGTTCCACTCGCAGATACCACTGATACCTTGAATAGTTCGCTCGAGGTAAGTTGATAGCGTATGTGGCACTGTTCTTATTTCATAATATGTACAATTAATATTGTTCGCTTTCTAACACACACTGCGCAATTATTCAAGACAATTACTACATTAATACTAAAATAAGAAAAAATATTTGCAGTGGGAATGAACCCTATCACATCACATCATCGATGTACACAGCTTTTCTGAAGAAAAAAACCTTCAATGATGGCTGTGTTAGTCTGAGTGTTTTCTAACACACTGCACTCAGACATTAGTACTTACTGGGTCGTTCGGACAACGGGACAAAAGATCAGCAATCGTGTTGGTTCTGCCAGCGATATGTCGAACTTCAAAGCTGTAATCCTGCAGCAAAAGAGACCATCGCGCTATCATCTGGTTTGTTGGCACTCCTGAATTAATAAATTTTAATGGACTATTGTCGGACTCTACAATGAAATGCCGTCCCAGGAGGAATCTGGACAATTTAGTTATACCCACCACTAGAGCAAGGGCTTCCAATTGTGGTGTGGACCAAGCGCGTTCTCTTGGTTTCAATTTTCTAGAGACGTAGTATACAGGATGTAGAATGTTATCATGTTCCTGTAACAGCACAGCTCCAATCGCCACGGAGCCCGCATCTGTGCGTAATCTGAAAGGAATATGTAAATTTGGCAATTTGAGAATGGGATTCGTTAAACTATTCTCAGAAAAATACAACACTTTCTGGAATGCAAATTTTAGGCATTCATTGTTTACAATCTTTTCAGGCTTGTTTTTCGTTAGTAGGTTAGTAAAATTTTCGGTCAGTTCAGCAAAATCTGGTATGAACTGCCTATAATAATTTAATAGTCCTACCACACTTCTGACTTGTTTCTTGGTAGTCGGAAGTGAGAGTTTCAGTATCTTAGACACGATGTTATCGTCTGTCGTGACAAAGCCATTAGATATTTTATAACCTAAGAAGGAGATTTCCTGATAGGCTATGTCTACTTTTGTAGGCTTCACCGTCAGTCCGTGCTGTCTGATACGTTCAAATGTCTGCTGTAATGTCTTTATGTGGTCTGCCATCGTCTTTGTGTGAACACAAATGCCGTCCATGTAACAGATAATATTTGTTATGTCCACAAGTAAGAGTCGTGTCATTCGTACGAATGTCGCTGGGGCATTGACTAGCCCAAATGGTAATTTGCACCATTCGTACAGTCCTCAAGGTGTGGCAAATGCTGTCAGATGTCTGCTTTGCTCGTGTACCGTTATCTGCCAATAACCTTTCGTTATATCTAACTTCGTAAAGTACCTACAGTCTGTCAGTTCTGTCAGTAGATCTTCGCGGTTGGTCATTGGTTCCAGATCTAGAAGTGTTATTTTATTTAATTTTCGATAATCTACACAGAGTCTTATCGTGTTTCATTTTTGCGTACCATGACCATTGGAGACGAAAAATGTGATTGGGATCGTCTAATGATGTTGTCTCTGTTGTAGTATGGTCTTAGCATATTGATGTGGAATATTTTATGTTTGTCTTTTATTTGAATCTCATAGTCTACATTTGAAATCTGTCTTATTACTTTAAATGGTCCTTGCCAAGAATCAGTCAATAAGTGTCGGTCACTAGGTAAGAGAAGAAGTACGTCCTGCCCTGGTGTCAACGTTATTGTCCTGTTACCTTTGTCTGCATATTGTCTATATGTAGCACCAGATAGTTTTAGTGCTTCTTTTGCAATAGTACAAGATTTGATGATTCTTTCACGCAACGATGTAACATATACGTAAGATGATATGGGTTTAAGTACAGGTGTGGCTTCAGTTAACATTGACTGGTAGATACTCAATGGGCCACGTGGTTTGGCACCATAGATAAGTTCAAAAGGAGATAATCCAGTACTAGAATGTGGTACCTCGCGATAAGCAAAGAGTATAGCGGGCAAATATACGTCCCAGTTTTTGGGATGTTCTTGCGTGACTTTAGCAAGCATATGCTTCAAATCACCGTTAAACTTTTCTATGATTCCTGTTGAGTGAGGATGGTATGGTGAATTAAAACATTGTTTCACCCCTAACATTTTGGTGAAAGCTTGAGTGGATGCTGCAATGAATTGACTTCCCCTATCTGATAGGATAGTGTCTGGAAATCCTATTCGTGAAAATATATGGAAGAAAACTTCCATAATATCGTTGGCAGTTATGTTCTTTAACGGAATCGTTTCAGGCCAGCGGCTACATAAATCAATGACAGTAATGATAAATCTATTCCCTCTGGATGTTACTTGATTCAGAGGGCCCACTATGTCGACAGATATTTTCTCAAAAGGTCGACTGGCTAAGTCGGTAATTTGTAATTTGGCCTGTGGGTTTTTACCTTTTTTCACTAGTTTTTGGCAGATATCACAACTTCTACAATATTGCTTAATGTCATTGCAGAATCTTGGCCAATAAAACTGTGTTAGTAATCTTGATCTGGTCTTAGAGTATGCCATATGCCCTGCAAGAGGTATATCATGGGCAAGATGTAAGGCTTGCTTACGGTATTCAATTGGCAAAACAGTTTGCTCTGTGGTGCTGTTACCTCTGGTATAGTAGCTGGTGAGGATGCAATTTTTCAGAGCAAAATGCCATCTTGCATTTTTAGTTACCTTTGGCTTTTGGCCGATCAGATTAAAATATTTAGATAATGAAGGATCAGCCTTTTGGGCTGCTACAAAATTCTCCTTCATGGTCTTAGGAGGCATTATCACTGGGCTAAGTATTTCTATAGCCTCAGTTTGATTAATTTCATCTTGCACTCTAGCAGTAGATCTGGTTACTGCGTTCACACATTCAATGATATCAGATGGTGATGAAACATTTTGGTCAATGAATTCATGAGGTGTTAGTGCTCCATTAGCTACTATACATTCATCTGGTGATACCCTAGTTTCAATGATGACATGTGATGGTGATGGTGTTATGTTATCATCAATGCAAACAGATGTAATATCATGAGGCATATCATTCACCTCTGGTAAGTTACCAATGATAATATCACACACAGGGTTAGTTAATGCAGCGCATTTTACTTTCCCAGTGAGGAATGGTGTCTGAATATATGCCCATGCTAATGGGTACTTTTCAATATTTCCAGAGAATGTTCAGCATGTTACGTGCCTGCCTGTATAGTCTGTAGGCATTATGAACTTTCTCTTTAAACCTATAAGAGAACTTCCGGTGTCACGAAGTACTGTAGCAGGTTTGCCATTCACATATCCCTGATGGATGTTTATTCTGCCTTTGAAATCTATTACCAAATTAGCTTCCTCATTGGCAATAGGAATGGAGTGGCCGCATGTTAAAATGCCATCTTCATAAAAGGTATTACAAAAAGTACATTTATGTAAATTAAACATGTCAAAAGTCTGTGCTGAGTTCGCAGGGAGTTTTTCTGAATGTTCTTCATCTGATGATGAACTATCAAATAAGGCGGCATTTGCCTTCTTGGCCATTTGCCTTCCTTTACATGCATGGCGCCAGTGGCCGTACGCTTTACAAAGGAAACATTTTCGTACCTTTTTAAAGGATTTACGTTCTTTATCCTGACTATTTACGAAGTTCTGTAAATATGTAAAGTATGCTGGATTCTTGTCACACATTTCACCTTGATGGTGTGACATGTTACAAAATCTACAATGATTGTATTTCTCAGAAATAGGCTTATATGG
Source organism: Cepaea hortensis (assembly GCA_963921405.1). Lineage (NCBI taxonomy): Eukaryota > Metazoa > Mollusca > Gastropoda > Stylommatophora > Helicidae > Cepaea > Cepaea hortensis. The sequence continues at coordinate 18,589 of CAWUFQ010000021.1, forward strand.
TCTTTGCCTATTGTAGGGTTCTGATCGAGGTTTTTCATAGTTAGCAGCTGCACGAAGTTTGTATCAGTAGCTTCACTAGCAAAACAATGTTTATTGGCTGTATAGTAAGCCGACCCACGTCTCTCAATCTCTTCTACACTCGTACATTCATTCTCTTGCAAAAATTTTGAAAATGCTGATGGAAGGGATGTGATGATTTTATCCCTGATGATGAGGTCTTCTAACTTATGAAAGTCTTTATTTACCTTGGCTGCTGAAAGTCATTTTTTAAATACATCTCGGACTACAGAGACATAGTCAGAGAACGTCTGAGTAGGTTTTGGACTCAGTTTGCTGAACTGCTCTCTGTATCCTGCCTCATCTAGCATAAAATGTGCCATAATTTTCAACTTTAGATAGTGGTAATCTTTTCTGAGGTCTTTGGTGATAGTCTCTATGACTTTCAGAGGTTCCCCTGACAAACTCCTCATATAAATAATGTTCCATTCAGAAACTGGAACCTGATAATGGTCCATTTAGGTTTCAAAATTCTGGGTGAACGCTGCAATGCAGTCACCTGAGGTATAATTTCTCACAATATCTTGATACTTTTTGTACTGGTTTTCTTTTTCCAGTCTTTCAGCTTTCTTAGACTCTTTGTTTACGGCAGTCTCTGTTTCAAGCTGTTTAATTTTGAGTTGTAATTCGAGTTCTTCTCGTTTACTTTGAGCTGCTATTTCTGCCTTCTTCAATTCAGTATCTAACTCTGCTTGCTTTGTTTTCGCAGCTAATTCTAGCTCAGCCTGTTTGGATGCTGTTTCTGCCTCTGCCTGCTTTAATGCTGTTTCTACCTCTGCCTGCTTGGCAGCTCTTTCCGCCGCTCTTTCCTCGAGTTCGCTAGCTTTTTCTTGTACTAGGAGGTGTTCAGAATATTTGGTTTCACTCCATTTTGTTAACTCGTCACCAGTTAACTTCAGCTTTAAACCCATCTCGATGAAGTCGTTTAATGAAGACATGATGGAATATTTAAATGAAAATGAGTTACCAAATACACAATTTGTTGCAAGGTGTTAGTAACGTGAACAATTTACAATCTTGTTGAACTTACAATTTATGCCCAAATTTGCATCCGAAAGTATATAGAAAAAATATACTCAAGTGTACTGGATGCGGTGGAGAATGGTTTACAACTGGGCCAGGAACTGTAGGGTCGCTACTTCAAGGACAAATGACCTCTACGGGCAAAGGTTTCAGATCGCACAGAAAACCTGCTTTGTTTTGGGAGGAAATAAGTTAGAATCCTCCTTGTGTGAGGTGTATGCTTGTCACTAAGTTTTGATTAGGTTTGTATGGCGTTGAGTGTAATTGTAGGTCGTAATGTCGTCGGTCAACAATTTTTTTTCAAATCACAAGTCACTTTCTTTCCGAAACTTTCTGCTTTCCACAACTAACTTCACAAATACAATCTAGATATCTTTTAACAATCTACAACTATGATGACACATCACTTACATCAAGATGACATTCAGTAAGGACATAGACATCATGTTTACAAGATGGCGACAAGGTCAAAATGGCGACAAGTTCAAAATGGTGACAAGTTCAACCATCACTGATGTTTTACCACGTTTAAACAATCTAAGAGGACAAGTCTTCCACGTTTAAACAATTTAAGAGGACGAGCCCCCACGTTCACACATGACAGGGTCTTAAACCTGGCTCGTTGGACCTAACATATGTGAGACAAGTACAAGTACAAAATGATTGGACTTGACACACAATGACACTGAGTTCAATGGATTTATTTACAATTCACATGCAATACGATATAGTTTGGCATGTGATGATCATTACTATACATATACAATACATCAATACACTTACAGACAACACCCTCAGCTTTACAGTCTATCTCACAAGATATACAAGCACTCGACTTTCGGGCACAGAACTACACAAGCCTTTCTCAACCCACACGCCTTGTCATGTCCGAAGTCCCAAGCAGTCTGGCGGTTTCTCCGCACAGCACTTGCCCTGTGGATTGGCCTCACGAGGACTACGTGCGTCTTGCTTTGTCCTTGCCTGACCGCTGTCGATCACGTCAGCCAGCTATCTGCGGGCAGGTAACTGGTACTCGCCTGGCGGGCGTAACGATGTCCCTGCATCTCGGTTTGCGACTATTCGCCTGGCGGGCGTAACGATGTTACTGCATCTCAGTTGGAGACATTAGAGATTCTGACATAGCCCATGCGTTATCTCATAGTTGTGATCGTGGTAGCATAAAGTAGCCCGGGCGTTATCTCATAGTTGTGATCATGATAACATAACATAAAGTAGCCCAGGCGTTATCTCATAGTTGTGGTCATGGTAACATAACATAAAGTAGCCCGGGCGTTATCTCATAGTTGTTATCGTGATAACATAACATAAAGTAGTCCAGGCATTTTCTCATAGTTGTGATCGTGATAGCATAACATAAGGTAGCCCAGGCGGTATCTCATAGTTGTGATCGTGATAACATAACATAAGGTAGCCCAGGCGTTATCTCATAGTTGTGATCCTGCTAACATAACATAAGGTAGCCCAGGCGTTATCTCATAGTTGTGATCATGATAACATAACATAAAGTAGCCCGGGCGTTTTCTCATAGTTGTGATCATGATAACATAACATAAAGTAACCTGGGCGTTATCTCATAGTTGTGGTCATGGTAACATAACATAAAGTAGCCCTGGTGTTATCTCACAGTTGTGATCATGATAACATGACATAAAGTAGCCCGGGTATTTTCTCATAGTTGTGATCATGATAACATAACATAAAGTAACCCGGGCGTTATCTCATAGTTGTGGTCATGGTAACATAACATAAAGTAACCCGGGCGTTATCTCATAGTTGTGATCGTGGTAACATAACATAAAGTAGCCCTGGTGTTATCTCATAGTTGTGATCATGATAACATAACATAAAGTAGCCCGGGCCTTTTCATATAGTTGTGATCATGATATCATAACATAAAGTAACCCGGGCGTTATCTCATAGTTGTGGTCATGGTAACATAACATAAAGTAGCCCTGGTGTTATCTCATAGTTGTGATTGTGATAACATAACATAAAGTAGCCCTGGTGTTATCTCATAGTTGTGGTCATGGTAACATAACATAAAGTAGCCCTGGTGTTATCTCATAGTTGTGATTGTGATAACATAACATAAAGTAGCCCTTGTGTTATCTCATAGTTGTGATTGTGATAACATAACATAAAGTAGCCCTGGTGTTATCTCATAGTTGTGATTGTGATAACATAACATAAAGTAGCCCTGGTGTTATCTCATAGTTGTGATTGTGATAACATAACATAAAGTAGCCCTGGCGTTATCTTATAGTTGTGGTCGTAATAACATAATGTAAGCGAAGCATTACTCCAAGGGGTCGTAGCTGGAGCTCTGTAATGCGAACTTTTTGCGAAGCTTTCGACAAAGACCCGGCCATTCGGTATAAAACCCACTGCAATGAAGTGGAGCTCCCTAGCTCAAGCAATATCCCAATTTATTGTGGCATATTTGTGGAACCCGAGACTATTCGCGTCCTTCCTTTTCAACGCCTTTCAGATTTTGGCACAGTGACGCATATACTGTTCCAATCCTCAAACCATAATCATTTACTGGGGAAAAAGGGGGGGGGGGGGAGGGAGGCGGGAAGACCTGATGGCTGGACAACAAGACCAGCAGTCTGAAGAGCTGACTGGCCATGTTTGCATTTAATAATAGTCTTATATATATATATATATATATTGGTAGCACCTTTGGTAAGGATGACTCTCATGTCCTTTTCAGGACCCACCCCCCACTGGTCCAAGCCTGACACCCAGCTCGTGCCTGTGGCTCCTAGTAGCTGTCAGCATGCGACAGCGGCCATCCCCCCCCCCCCGGGCAACAGCTGTGAGAGGATGGCTAAACCAGGCATGGGTAACCGATTTGGTGTCAAACCAAGCGGTAAACAAGGGTATGCCTACCCAGCATGTGAAGACAGGATTCGGCAGACTGCGCGGAAGAAATCATTCCTGATTCAACGGGCAAGACGGCGTTTACCTGCAAAGCGTTGTGGAACGTAATGAGCACGGCAAGGCTCGTAGAGCGCCCTGGTCATCCACTGCACCTGTGTTCGTCTCCAGTCGTTTTGACTTGTCTTGCCACTGGAATCAGATGGACTCAGGCGAGAGAGTGAAGTCGACGAATTGCGCAACTCTTCCTCACTTTAATCCAAGTCATGGCGCAAGTCATTCTTCATCCAACGTCATATATCACCTTCAAGCCCTTTGGCGATGGGCGAGCGGCAAAGCGGCAGGCGTGGGTACGCTGGCAGTCGTAGTCGCAGACCTGCACACAGGCGGCTCAGGCCATATGGTCGTCTTCTACTGACCGGAGCAGCAGTGGGATTCGGCAGCACCCTGAGCGACTGAGCAGCCCTCTATAGGAACACACTGCTCACCTCCATAGCATGAGGAAGGGGCTAGAAAAGGTGCCCTAAACATTGTCTGCTCCATCACTACCTAACCAGCTAGCCGTGGTTGGTGGGTACCCTAACCTGCGGTCGACATACAAAGAAAGAAAAAACAGGTAAAGCTAAAAGAGCTAACCATATTCCCTTAACAATCGGAACTTGGAATGTACGCACCCTACTTGACAGAGATGGCGCGTCGGGTCCAGAGAGATGAACAGCACTGATTGGGAGAGAGCTGGGCAGGTACAACATCGATATTGCAGCCTTGAGCGACACACGACTTGCAGAAGAAGGCCAAATCTATGAAATAGGTGCCGGCTACACATTTTTCTGGAGTGGAAGGAAAAGCGAGGAAAGACGCCAATCCGGTGTGGGATTTGCCATTAAGTCGGCCCTGGTCGGCAAACTAGCTGGATTTCCAAAGGCTATAAACGACAGGCTCATGACCATTAAATTGCTCCTGCTGAATGGAAGGAAGCATGCAACCATTGTGAGTGTCTACGCACCAATTATGACCAATGAAGATGATGTCAAGAATAAGTTCTATGAGGAACTGCACATTGTATTAACATATGTTCCCAAAAGAGACAAACTTATGCTCCTTGGGGATTTCAATGCCAGAGTAGTCACGGACACCACCTCTTGGAGTGGCATTATTGGAAAGCACGGAGTCGGAAATTGTAACAGCAATGGACTCCTCCTTCTTCAGACATGTGCCGAACACGATCTCCTGATTACCAACACAATTGTCCGTCTCCCCATGAGAAACAGGACATCGTGGATGCACCCTCGATCGAAACACTGGCACCTCATTGACTATGTCATCGTCAGGAGGAGCGACAGACAAGACGCACGGGTGACAAAATTCATGTGTGGTGCCGAATGTTGGACAGACCATCGTCTCATTAACTCGAAAATAAACATTCACATCAAACCACCACGGCGTCCTCAAGGGGTGAAAATTCCAAAAAAAAAAAAAAAAAAAAACTAAATGTCACCTGCCTAAACAGCAAGAAAATGCAGCTGTCGTTTGAAAATATGCTGGAAAACCGCCTCAAGCCCAATGCTGCAGCTAAACAGGATACAGAAACAGAGTGGAGAGCCCAAAAGGACATAATTTACAACACTGCTATGGAAATCCTGGGTCCAACCCGCCGAAAGCATAAAGACTGGTTTGATGAAAAGACATCAACCAATTGCTGGCCGAGAAACATCTTCTTCTCAAGGCACATTTGAATGACCCGAAGTCAACATAAAAAAAAGATGCCTTCAAGAACATTCAGAGAGTAGTGCAGCAGAAACTTCGGCACATGCGGGACTCCTGGCTGAGCGGCAAAGCTGATGAAATTCAAGGCTTTGCTGACAGACATGATATGAAAAACTTCTACGACTCACTGAAAGTGGTCTATGGTCCTACATCACCAGGCACAGCTCCCCTCCTCAGTGCAGATGGGGTAACATTGGTCACCGATATGAAAGACCTCCTTCAGCGCTGAGCAGAACATTTCAGCAACATCTTAAATGCAACCTCCTTCTTCGATGATGAAACCATCAACTGCCTTCCTCAAGTTCCTATCAAAGATACACTTGATGACCTGCCAACCATAGTGGAAGTAAACAAAGCCATATAGAAACTCTCCAGCGGCAAGGCACCTGGTCCTGACTCCATCCCGGCAGAGATATACAAGGCAGGTGGGCCGGTCCTAACAGAGCAGCTTCACCAAGTCTTTACAAACATATGGGTGAACGAGACCATGCCACAAGATTTCAAGGATGCGTCAATAGTCCACCTTTACAAACGAAAAGGAAACCGCCAATCCTGTGACAACCACCGAGGCATCTCCTTGCTTTCAATTGCAGGGACGATACTCACCAGAATTCTTCTCAATCGCCTCACGGCCCATTTCGATCAAGGTCTTCTTACCTAGAGCCAGAGTGGCTTCAGAAAAGAACGTGGGACTGTTGACATGGTTTTCGCTGCAAGGCAGCTGCAAGAGAAATGTCAGGAACAGAACTCTGAAATGTTCTCCACTTTCATTGACCTTACCAAGGCTTTTGATACAGTAAGTAGAGAAGGACTGTAGAAGATTATGGCAAAATATGGCTGTCCACGAAAGTTTGTCCAAATAGTGCGGCTATTTCATGACGGCATGCAGGCAAGAGTACAGGAAAATGGTGAACTGTCTGAACCCTTTCCTGTCACCAATGGAGTGAAACAAGGATGTGTCCTGGCACCAACACTGTTCAGCCTCATGTTTTCAGCTATGTTGACGAATGCCTTCGAGAACAACGACATTGGAATAGACATCAACTACCGCATGGATGGAAAGTTATTCAATCTCAGAAGGCTGAAAGCTAAAACCAAAATTGACAGCGACACCGTCAGAGAGCTCCTGTTGCTGATGATTGCGCTCTATACGCCAACTCAGAGGCGGACATACAACATAATGTTTCAGCTTTCTCACATGTCTGTGCCAACTTTGGGCTCAATATCAATTTGGAGAAAACTGTAATTATGCACCAGCCAGCTCTAGGGAATAATCACACTGTGCCGAATATCAAAGTGAATGGTCATAGACTAAGTGTTGTGGACAAATTCACCTATCATGGCAGCACTGTGTCATAAGCTGCCACAATTGATGATGAAGTGAATGCAAGAATCTCCAAGGCCAGCACGGCATTTGGCAGACTGTCCAAGAATGTATGGGACAGAAATGGAATAAGCCTGCAAACAAAGCTGAAAGTCTACAAAGCAGCTGTATTATCCACACTGCTATATGCTTGTGAAACCTGGACTGTTTACCAGCGACACGCTAGGAAATTAAACCACTTCCACACAGTCTGCCTTAGGAAGTTACTGAAGATTAAATGGCAAGACAAGATCCCAGACACTGAAGTCCTAGAAAGAGCGTCCATGCCCAGTATCCACACTCTACTAATGAAGAATCAGATTCGCTGGGCTGGTCACATGACTCTCATGCCAGATCACAGGCTCCCTAAACGAATTTTTTAAGGCGAGTTGCGTTGTGGTAAACGCTCCCAAGGCGGCCAGAGGAAACGCTTTAAAGACACTGAAAATCTCACTGAATGCTTTTGGAATTAATCATTACACCTGGGAGATTGCAGCCAGAGACCGAAATTCGTGGCGTACATCATTACGCAAGGGTGCAGTCACTTGTGAGGCAACCAGGACTGCAAGAGCTGTGAAGAAAAGACAGAACAGAAAAACCACTGCAGAAAATCCTCCTCCAGAAACGTCAAGTATTCTTTGTCCACATTGTCAAAGAATATTTCGAGCCAAAATAGGCCTCATCAGCCATCTTAGAACTCACGGCTCCATACTTTCAACCCCACTGGATGAAATGAATGGTCATCATCATTCTTGATGGACAAACAATATATATATATATATATATATATATATATATATATGTAGACGGTAGTACCTGCTTTCTGTTAGCTCCGAACGTTGGGCGGCGCTCACCAAACCCGACACCCCACACATTGTGCCAACGGCTTCGGGCGTGTCACCAACTGGCTTGAGGTAGCTCCCGGTTGGGCAACCACTCAGCCAAAATCATTTTCTTCTACTGGTGTTTAGTTCTGGATGCAGTTTAAGATCCCCTAACTCTGTCAGAAGGGACTAGTTACCACCCAGATCCCAGAGAGAAAACGTGGAACTAATGTCTTTTATGCTGATTTAAGACACTGTCCCTGATACTCAAGAAAACAGCCAAGAAGTGGCTCGTTGAAGATAGAATATATCTATATAGTTTTGGCTGTACTTGGTATCACCAGAAGTGAGAAAGGAGGAGTTAAGACATGCAACGTAATCTGGTTACTTATGACTGCATAGGCAAGATACCTCCCGGACATAGATTCCCACTTCTGGACAATATGTGCGAACCCCCACTAAATGATACAATAATGTGTGTACTTGATTACGCTACACAAACATTTATAAACATTTAGAATTATACAGACAACTGAGTTTAAAATACAACAACTGTGTTTATTATTGCTATTGATGATCATATGATGATGATGATTATATTATGGTATACGTAACTCATCTGGCTGAAAAGCTCAGAAGCACATAGGTCATGCTTCCCCCAGTGAGACGCAGTTCACTGTCAGATTGAAGGAGTCCAAAGTGGTCCCTTCACAAGGCTAAGTCACTTCCGGATATGGGTTGTTGACTGTCCATTGCTCCTAAGAGATCTGGAATGAAACGAACGGAGATGGGTAGTATCTACGTCTACACATCTCAAACACATATGTCTATACATTCATATAAACATACATTCAAGTCATAATATATGATGGTATGATGATAGATGATGGCATGATACATAAACATATATCAGTTCTAAATAAATAAATATATATGTATATATTCATAAAACCATTTAGAACATCTATAGCTCAAAACATACATCATCACATACATTTATGTAATGGGTTGTTTCCCATATAAGTTCACCTCACTTACTCTTTCCCTTTCTGATTCATTCATACTGTCTTGTCGGAAGGGCTGGTCGCACAGTCCTGTCGAACATTAAATGCCTTCCCTGAATCTGTCTGGGATATTGAATGTCCTAAGGCATGTCTGTCCTCATGCAGACATCATGCAGACAAGGTGAACTGGTGCCATTCCTCAAACCAAAGTGGTTTCACCACAATCTTGGTAGGCACTCAAAGTGTTGGTCCAAATAATCAATGTTAATTGGACGCTATCAAGAGACTGGTAGCTCTCAGGAATTTCTCCTAAGTAGTCAGTCTCCCCAATGTTTAACATCATACAGGATGAATCTAAATGTATCTCCTGTACATGCATAAGCCACACGCTCATGTAGCTTGGATAATGGATTTCTCCAAATTATCACATACAACAAATCAGACAACCAAGTGGTGAATGAAAGAAGAAGCTAGTTCTCAGTGAAATAGTAAAGCTAGAACTGGAACATTAAGTACAAAGAAAATCCACCAGTGTAAAGTTTGGGAGAATATGTAGAAACAGGAACCTACACAAGCCTTCAGACTAGCAAACAAACTAATCAGAGTAATGGTATTACCTGGGTTATAGCTAGGAAATCCTGTCATACGACCGTACAGAAGTCCAACAGAACGAAATGTTAATATTTCTCCAGTAGGTATCCTAAGAATGCTATTGTGAATTTGCGTCTGAAGTCTTGCTGGCCATGCATGTAGTTTTATTCTCTTAATCCCTGGCTAGTTTTCACGTTGGCTAATTAATATATCCCCTATTAATTAACTCCACCTATTTTTCCATGTACAATGACGGGATGGAATACGTCCCAAACTCTTCTCACCCCTCCTCCTTTCCTGTGAAGGGTAGTTTCATCTGTCAATCAAATTGACCGATGCCCCCCACGCCTGAAACAATGAAACCTGCTTTGGCGGCAATGGTAACACCAGCCTTCCCGGTTGCTGGCAGGAATGTGTCAGCCATGTGTTCCTACTTTGCCCCGTAGTATTGCGGAGAGGTGTTAAGTATCTGGTCCTAATTGCTCCTTTGTGGTGGCAACTACAGACGTTGTCCCGTCTCCCCAATGTCTGGACTTTTACAGCATGTGTTATTTCAGACGGGTCTGGCTGACCCTCTTATCTCCCATTCTGCCGTGGCTGGTTCACACGTTAGGTCCTGTTGAACTAAGGTGTTAGGTGTCTGCCCCTATTCAAACCCCAGAATTGTAAACCAACACGTCAATCTCAACTGACTGGCTCCGCGATGTATCAACTGAAAACAGTGGTTGTTTCGGGATTTGAAATTTAAATATTGAGCACAACCCACTACTGGCAACGCCGATCGCATTCTGGTATGAACCTAAAGCCTATCCACGTCAATATGGAAGCACTATACTCGAGTTTCGCCCTCGTTTGAGCTCGTCAGTAGTGCATATCCTTGACCGGATCCGGAAACAGTCCCGGATCACGCGTGTGAAGCGGGTGTGTAACCACGCGGCACACACTGGACACACCAAATTATCACAACAGAACATCACAACGCTACCCATCGTAGGCTATGCTCAAGATTGCCCAATCGCCGCGACCGGCGTCCGTCAATCGATGGGACCCGAACGATCAGGTCTTCTCACTGGCAAGGAACACCAGGCCTCCTAAATCCAGTGAGCAATAATAAGTTGATTATGTGGTTGTTTCGGGATTTGAAATTTAAATATTGAGCACAACCCACTACTGGCAACGCCGATCGCATTCTAGTATGAACCTAAGGCCTATCCACGTCAATATGGAAGCACTATACTCGAGTTTCGCCCTCGTTTGAGCTCGTCAGTAGTGCATATCCTTGACCGGATCCGGAAACAGTCCCGGATCACGCGTGTGATGCAGGTGTGTAACCACGCGGCACACACTGGACACACCAAATTATCACAACAGAACATCACAACGCTACCCATCGTAGGCTATGCTCAAGATTGCCCAATCGCCGCGACCGACGTCCGTCAATCGATGGGACCCGAACGATCAGGTCTTCTCACTGGCAAGGAACACCAGGCCTCCTAAATCCAGTGAGCAATAATAAGTTGATTATGTGGTTGTTTCGGGATTTGAAATTTAAATATTGAGCACAACCCACTACTGGCAACGCCGATCGCATTCTGGTATGAACCTAAGGCCTATCCACGTCAATATGGAAGCACTATACTCGAGTTTCGCCCTCGTTTGAGCTCGTCAGTAGTGCATATCCTTGACCGGATCCGGAAACAGTCCCGGATCACGCGTGTGAAGCAGGTGTGTAACCACGCGGCACACACTGGACACACCAAATTATCACAACAGAACATCACAACGCTACCCATCGTAGGCTATGCTCAAGATTGCCCAATCGCCGCGACCGACGTCCGTCAATCGATGGGGCCCGAACGATCAGGTCTTCTCACTGGCAAGGAACACCAGGCCTCCTAAATCCAGTGAGCAATAATAAGTTGATTATGTGCTTGTTTCGGGATTTGAAATTTAAATATTGAGCACAACCCACTACTGGCAACGCCGATCGCATTCTGGTATGAACCTAAGGCCTATCCACGTCAATATGGAAGCACTATACTCGAGTTTCGCCCTCGTTTGAGCTCGTCAGTAGTGCATATCCTTGACCGGATCCGGAAACAGTCCCGGATCACGCGTGTGAAGCGGGTGTGTAACCACGCGGCACACACTGGACACACCAAATTATCACAACAGAACATCACAACGCTACCCATCGTAGGCTATGCTCAAGATTGCCTAATCGCCGCGACCGACGTCCGTCAATCGATGGGACCCGAACGATCAGGTCTTCTCACTGGCAAGGAACACCAGGCCTCCTAAATCCAGTGAGCAATAATAAGTTGATTATGTGGTTGTTTCGGGATTTAAAATTTAAATATTGAGCACAACCCACTACTGGCAACGCCGATCGCATTCTAGTATGAACCTAAGGCCTATCCACGTCAATATGGAAGCACTATACTCGAGTTTCGCCCTCGTTTGAGCTCGTCAGTAGTGCATATCCTTGACCGGATCCGGAAACAGTCCCGGATCACGCGTGTGAAGCAGGTGTGTAACCACGCGGCACACACTGGACACACCAAATTATCACAACAGAACATCACAACGCTACCCATCGTAGGCTATGCTCAAGATTGCCCAATCGCCGCGACCGACGTCCGTCAATCGATGGGACCCGAACGATCAGGTCTTCTCACTGGCAAGGAACACCAGGCCTCCTAAATCCAGTGAGCAATAATAAGTTGATTATGTGGTTGTTTCGGGATTTGAAATTTAAATATTGAGCACAACCCACTACTGGCAACGCCGATCGCATTCTGGTATGAACCTAAGGCCTATCCACGTCAATATGGAAGCACTATACTCGAGTTTCGCCCTCGTTTGAGCTCGTCAGTAGTGCATATCCTTGACCGGATCCGGAAACAGTCCCGGATCACGCGTGTGAAGCGGGTGTGTAACCACGCGGCACGCACTTGACACACCAAATTATCACAACAGAACATCACAACGCTACCCATCGTAGGCTATGCTCAAGATTGCCCAATCGCCGCGACCGACGTCCGTCAATCGATGGGACCCGAACGATCAGGTCTTCTCACTGGCAAGGAACACCAGGCCTCCTAAATCCAGTGAGCAATAATAAGTTGATTATGTGGTTGTTTCGGGATTTGAAATTTAAATATTGAGCACAACCCACTACTGGCAACGCCGATCGCATTCTGGTATGAACCTAAGGCCTATCCACGTCAATATGGAAGCACTATACTCGAGTTTCGCCCTCGTTTGAGCTCGTCAGTAGTGCATATCCTTGACCGGATCCGGAAACAGTCCCGGATCACGCGTGTGAAGCGGGTGTGTAACCACGCGGCACACACTGGACACACCAAATTATCACAACAGAACATCACAACGCTACCCATCGTAGGCTATGCTCAAGATTGCCCAATCGCCGCGACCGACGTCCGTCAATCGATGGGACCCGAACGATCAGGTCTTCTCACTGGCAAGGAACACCAGGCCTCCTAAATCCAGTGAGCAATAATAAGTTGATTATGTGGTTGTTTCGGGATTTGAAATTTAAATATTGAGCACAACCCACTACTGGCAACGCCGATCGCATTCTGGTATGAACCTAAGGCCTATCCACGTCAATATGGAAGCACTATACTCGAGTTTCGCCCTCGTTTGAGCTCGTCAGTAGTGCATATCCTTGACCGGATCCGGAAACAGTCCCGGATCACGCGTGTGAAGCGGGTGTGTAACCACGCGGCACACACTGGACACACCAAATTATCACAACAGAACATCACAACGCTACCCATCGTAGGCTATGCTCAAGATTGCCCAATCGCCGCGACCGACGTCCGTCAATCGATGGGACCCGAACGATCAGGTCTTCTCACTGGCAAGGAACACCAGGCCTCCTAAATCCAGTGAGCAATAATAAGTTGATTATGTGGTTGTTTCGGGATTTGAAATTTAAATATTGAGCACAACCCACTACTGGCAACGCCGATCGCATTCTGGTTTGAACCTAAGGCCTATCCACGTCAATATGGAAGCACTATACTCGAGTTTCGCCCTAGTTTGAGCTCGTCAGTAGTGCATATCCTTGACCGGATCCGGAAACAGTCCCGGATCACGCGTGTGAAGCGGGTGTGTAACCACGCGGCACACACTGGACACACCAAATTATCACAACAGAACATCACAACGCTACCCATCGTAGGCTATGCTCAAGATTGCCCAATCGCCGCGACCGACGTCCGTCAATCGATGGGACCCGAACGATCAGGTCTTCTCACTGGCAAGGAACACCAGGCCTCCTAAATCCAGTGAGCAATAATAAGTTGATTATGTGGTTGTTTCGGGATTTGAAATTTAAATATTGAGCACAACCCACTACTGGCAACGCCGATCGCATTCTGGTATGAACCTAAGGCCTATCCACGTCAATATGGAAGCACTATACTCGAGTTTCGCCCTCGTTTGAGCTCGTCAGTAGTGCATATCCTTGACCGGATCCGGAAACAGTCCCGGATCACGCGTGTGAAGCGGGTGTGTAACCACGCGGCACACACTGGACACACCAAATTATCACAACAGAACATCACAACGCTACCCATCGTAGGCTATGCTCAAGATTGCCCAATCGCCGCGACCGACGTCCGTCAATCGATGGGACCCGAACGATCAGGTCTTCTCATTGGCAAGGAACACCAGGCCTCCTAAATCCAGTGAGCAATAATAAGTTGATTATGTGGTTGTTTCGGGATTTGAAATTTAAATATTGAGCACAACCCACTACTGGCAACGCCGATCGCATTCTGGTATGAACCTAAGGCCTATCCACGTCAATATGGAAGCACTATACTCGAGTTTCGCCCTCGTTTGAGCTCGTCAGTAGTGCATATGCTTGACCGGATCCGGAAACAGTCCCGGATCACGCGTGTGAAGCGGGTGTGTAACCACGCGGCACACACTGGACACACCAAATTATCACAACAGAACATCACAACGCTACCCATCGTAGGCTATGCTCAAGATTGCCCAATCGCCGCGACCGACGTCCGTCAATCGATGGGACCCGAACGATCAGGTCTTCTCACTGGCAAGGAACACCAGGCCTCCTAAATCCAGTGAGCAATAATAAGTTGATTATGTGGTTGTTTCGGGATTTGAAATTTAAATATTGAGCACAACCCACTACTGGCAACGCCGATCGCATTCTGGTATGAACCTAAGGCCTATCCACGTCAATATGGAAGCACTATACTCGAGTTTCGCCCTCGTTTGAGCTCGTCAGTAGTGCATATCCTTGACCGGATCCGGAAACAGTCCCGGATCACGCGTGTGAAGCGGGTGTGTAACCACGCGGCACACACTGGACACACCAAATTATCACAACAGAACATCACAACGCTACCCATCGTAGGCTATGCTCAAGATTGCCCAATCGCCGCGACCGACGTCCGTCAATCGATGGGACCCGAACGATCAGGTCTTCTCACTGGCAAGGAACACCAGGCCTCCTAAATCCAGTGAGCAATAATAAGTTGATTATGTGGTTGTTTCGGGATTTGAAATTTAAATATTGAGCACAACCCACTACTGGCAACGCCGATCGCATTCTGGTATGAACCTAAGGCCTATCCACGTCAATATGGAAGCACTATACTCGAGTTTCGCCCTCGTTTGAGCTCGTCAGTAGTGCATATCCTTGACCGGATCCGGAAACAGTCCCGGATCACGCGTGTGAAGCGGGTGTGTAACCACGCGGCACACACTGGACACACCAAATTATCACAACAGAACATCACAACGCTACCCATCGTAGGCTATACTGGTGTTCCTTGCCAGTGAGAAGACCTGATCGTTCGGGTCCCATCGATTGACGGACGTCGGTCGCGGCGATTGGGCAATTTTGAGCATAGCCTACGATGGGTAGCGTTGTGATGTTCTGTTGTGATAATTTGGTGTGTCCAGTGTGTGCCGCGTGGTTACACACCCGCTTCACACGCGTGATCCGGGACTGTTTCCGGATCCGGTCAAGGATATGCACTACTGACGAGCTCAAACGAGGGCGAAACTCGAGTATAGTGCTTCCATATTGACGTGGATAGGCCTTAGGTTCATACCAGAATGCGATCGGCGTTGCCAGTAGTGGGTTGTGCTCAATATTTAAATTTCAAATCCCGAAACAACCACATAATCAACTTATTATTGCTCACTGGATTTAGGAGGCCTGGTGTTCCTTGCCAGTGAGAAGACCTGATCGTTCGGGTCCCATCGATTGACGGACGTCGGTCGCGGCGATTGGGCAATCTTGAGCATAGCCTACGATGGGTAGCGTTGTGATGTTCTGTTGTGATAATTTGGTGTGTCCAGTGTGTGCCGCGTGGTTACACACCCGCTTCACACGCGTGATCCGGGACTGTTTCCGGATCCGGTCAAGGATATGCACTACTGACGAGCTCAAACGAGGGCGAAACTCGAGTATAGTGCTTCCATATTGACGTGGATAGGCCTTAGGTTCATACCAGAATGCGATCGGCGTTGCCAGTAGTGGGTTGTGCTCAATATTTAAATTTCAAATCCCGAAACAACCACATAATCAACTTATTATTGCTCACTGGATTTAGGAGGCCTGGTGTTCCTTGCCAGTGAGAAGACCTGATCGTTCGGGTCCCATCGATTGACGGACGTCGGTCGCGGCGATTGGGTAATCTTGAGCATAGCCTACGATGGGTAGCGTTGTGATGTTCTGTTGTGATAATTTGGTGTGTCCAGTGTGTGCCGCGTGGTTACACACCCGCTTCACACGCGTGATCCGGGACTGTTTCCGGATCCGGTCAAGGATATGCACTACTGACGAGCTCAAACGAGGGCGAAACTCGAGTATAGTGCTTCCATATTGACGTGGATAGGCCTTAGGTTCATACCAGAATGCGATCGGCGTTGCCAGTAGTGGGTTGTGCTCAATATTTAAATTTCAAATCCCGAAACAACCACATAATCAACTTATTATTGCTCACTGGATTTAGGAGGCCTGGTGTTCCTTGCCAGTGAGAAGACCTGATCGTTCGGGTCCCATCGATTGACGGACGTCGGTCGCGGCGATTGGGCAATCTTGAGCATAGCCTACGATGGGTAGCGTTGTGATGTTCTGTTGTGATAATTTGGTGTGTCCAGTGTGTGCCGCGTGGTTACACACCCGCTTCACACGCGTGATCCGGGACTGTTTCCGGATCCGGTCAAGGATATGCACTACTGACGAGCTCAAACGAGGGCGAAACTCGAGTATAGTGCTTCCATATTGACGTGGATAGGCCTTAGGTTCATACCAGAATGCGATCGGCGTTGCCAGTAGTGGGTTGTGCTCAATATTTAAATTTCAAATCCCGAAACAACCACATAATCAACTTATTATTGCTCACTGGATTTAGGAGGCCTGGTGTTCCTTGCCAGTGAGAAGACCTGATCGTTCGGGTCCCATCGATTGACGGACGTCGGTCGCGGCGATTGGGCAATCTTGAGCATAGCCTACGGTGGGTAGCGTTGTGATGTTCTGTTGTGATAATTTGGTGTGTCCAGTGTGTGCCGCGTGGTTACACACCCGCTTCACACGCGTGATCCGGGACTGTTTCCGGATCCGGTCAAGGATATGCACTACTGACGAGCTCAAACGAGGGCGAAACTCGAGTATAGTGCTTCCATATTGACGTGGATAGGCCTTAGGTTCATACCAGAATGTGATCGGCGTTGCCAGTAGTGGGTTGTGCTCAATATTTGAACACAGTGAGTTTTCAACCTTTGATAGCGCGGTGCCGACTGGTGCCGTGGTGTCTGGGTTTTACGTTTGATCTGTACATCAAAGCTTTCTCAAACTAGCATTACAGAAATGATGGGGCGTGCGTGGTCAAAAAGTATTTTCCTCTTGTTTTCAATCTTATTGCATTTCTATCATTTTCTGGTGGACGTTTATGCTTTTAGAGAATGATAGAAAATTATTGTGGGCTCTTTAATTCCTTTTTAACTTGTGTCATTCGGATGCTGCTGGGGCTGTCCCGTCACATAGCTCCCCAATTTAAGTAGGTTCATTAATGAAGCCTATAACAGAGCCTCGGCAGCATTCAAGAATGTATCTAAGTTCTCTCCCTTCTCGAACTGCCTCCAAGTCTGGGTTCCGAATATTCTTTGTGGAAGTGGGATGTTCTATGAGTCAAAAGAAATATCCCATGTCCATTCTCCCAGGATAAATCTTGCAAATCTTTGCTCCTGGTGTTGTGTCGGATTTCCGGGCTATTGCTCGGTAATGTCCTGTCCTCTGGAGGTTTTACTTTTTCCCAGCCGGGAAATTGCAACATGTGTAACAAGATTCTCCTGCGCCGCAGAGAGACTGCTATTGTCCACTCAATTTCTGGCCCTTGTCCTATAAGCAGAGGAAGTGCCATCAGTGTTTTCTTAAAAGAATTGGTCGCAGTACTGTTGCTCCATTTTCTTTTCCTCCGTCGGCCAAAGATCATAATAAAATCCTTTAATCTCCTCCTTTTGGCAGGAAATTTGCTAAACATCATAATTTTATGATGTACATTCAACTCGTACTTGCCTCTTTCTTAGTAGGATGTCAGTTTACTACCTCTTGATTTAAAAGTTTTCTTCCCTGGATAATTCTTTATCTGAGTGAGTTCCTCTCCAACAGAGTTCCATTTTGAATCTGTGTTTGAAAGTATAAGGCTAGTAGAAGTTGTCCAGCTTTGAGAAATCATGTTGTTCCCCAAGAACTGTGAATTTGTATCACTCCTTGTAGAAGTATACATAAACAGCTGTTCTCCACATCCAACATTGATTGAAGTGAAAGGTAAACAAGGTTCTGAGTGTTGAGTATACCAACCGCTCCGGGTTTGTTCCGCTGCAGAGTCCATCATTTGTGATCCCCTGTTAGCTTCAGCTGTGTTGATGATAGGTATTACCTTCATCCTGTCCAAAGAAATATTTTCTTCTTTGTTGGTAGCAGACATGTTTATCGTCCCTGAATCAGAGTCCGTAGTATAATCTACATGAATGCTTTGTATATCTTGAATTTCCTTTGTGAAAGACTCCAAAATACTGACATCGTAAGAATTCTCCTCCGTGTCTTGTTTTTCCTCCATGGCCGGGCTCTCTTGTGCCAAGTCCAATTGAGGTATTCTCTCCCTGGTCTGGTTTTCTTGTGCCAAATCCAATAGAAGTGAATGTTGTGGGGTGTCATTTTCAATGTCATCTCCCACCTGAGATAAGTAATTCAAACTGGTAATTATTTCATCTTGTGTGGCCACACAGAAAGAAACACTGGAATCCTGTTTTACATCAATTCCGGTCTCAGTTGAATTCATTTCCACTCCTAGTTCCTCTGAACTGAAGGGAATAAAAGAGTCGGGTAAGGTCTCGCCTTCGATCTCTTTAATAGTTTTCCTCAGATCCTCCTCCTCCTGGATTTTTCTCCTTTGGGAAGTCTTAGGAAGCTCCTGAGATTGCTGGGTTGCCAAGCCAGCTAATCCGCTTTCATTGCGGTGTAAACATTTATCACGTTTGTGACTGTTTACTGTACGCTTGGTACATTTATTCCGATTCCGTTTATTTTTCGGAATTGAGGGGGGAAGCATCTGCCTTTCTGTGCGCAAGTTTTTGTTTTTCTGAGCCATGGGGATTTGCGAAGGAATGCATGCCTCTTCTTTGTGACGGTCCGCTTCCCTGCTTTCTATCATAGTTTCGGCTTGAGTGATTGGCTTTTCCTCAGTCGAGCTGGTAGATTCCTCCATGTTCAGTATTTCAATTTGCTTCTTCTTAATCTCATCTTTTTCAGCTTTGTGACGCATATCTGCTTCTAATTCTGCAAGTCTTTTCATCATCTGCTCATCTTCTTTGTCCCACCAATCCATTTCATCTCTGATAAATAGTTCTAGCTTCTCTCCTATTAAGCCGAGCCTTATGCCCCATCCTCTAGCGGACTCTAAGAAATCTGTGCATGCATCCATGATCTCTTCTCAGCTTAAACTCAGGTAAGTAACTATATTATTACCCTACAGAGAGCTAGTTAGATTTATACTAGAGCAGGATAGTGACAAGAGGAACAGACACTGCTATGAGAATGATTGTAGTGATTTTGAGTGAGAAAGTTGATGCAAAGCAGTCTGTCATACACTGAATTAACTAAGCATTATCAAATTATTCATGATTAAATCAAATGATAAAGCATGTAATCAAACAATCATCAAGTAAATCATCAATAAACTAATTAATATCACTAATTAATGTGATTATTAATTCTACAGTGGTGAATGATGTAAATTAACTCATATGATATTATCCATTATTAACTTTTTAACAAGTTATTTCAATTCTACAGACTTCCCTAGAAACAAATTCCTAAGTTAATACCTAGCAAATGTAATGGGTGAAGAATGAAAGAATGGTTTATGAAAATCAATAGTCTAGAATTTATTCTCTGATTCTATCATGGATGAGAAGTCCTAATGTGTCAAAATCTTGCCTACAATCAAGCAAGCTATTACATTAGAAATAAATTATAACTAACTAATGCTGCTAAGAATGTAAGTGAGAATGACCTAGGTTCTATCCATGGGCAAGACCGGAATAATACCAGACTAACAGATTTGAAATAGGTTCGTTCCTTGCGAACGAAACAAAGTGTTCTAGGGTTTACTCCCGGATTCTATAGCGGACGAGCAGACCATTACCTTGGAAGCGAACCAAAGTGTTCTAGGGTTTACTCCCGGATTCTATAGCGGACGAGCAGACCAATATGTCACCAACTGGCTTGAGGTAGCTCCCGGTTGGGCAACCACTCAGCCAAAATCATTTTCTTCTACTGGTGTTTAGTTCTGGATGCAGTTTAAGATCCCCTAACTCTGTCAGAAGGGACTAGTTACCACCCAGATCCCAGAGAGAAAACGTGGAACTAATGTCTTTTATGCTGATTTAAGACACTGTCCCTGATACTCAAGAAAACAGCCAAGAAGTGGCTCGTTGAAGATAGAATATATCTATATAGTTTTGGCTGTACTTGGTATCACCAGAAGTGAGAAAGGAGGAGTTAAGACATGCAACGTAATCTGGTTACTTATGACTGCATAGGCAAGATACCTCCCGGACATAGATTCCCACTTCTGGACAATATGTGCGAACCCCCACTAAATGATACAATAATGTGTGTACTTGATTACGCTACACAAACATTTATAAACATTTAGAATTATACAGACAACTGAGTTTAAAATACAACAACTGTGTTTATTATTGCTATTGATGATCATATGATGATGATGATTATATTATGGTATACGTAACTCATCTGGCTGAAAAGCTCAGAAGCACATAGGTCATGCTTCCCCCAGTGAGACGCAGTTCACTGTCAGATTGAAGGAGTCCAAAGTGGTCCCTTCACAAGGCTAAGTCACTTCCGGATATGGGTTGTTGACTGTCCATTGCTCCTAAGAGATCTGGAATGAAACGAACGGAGATGGGTAGTATCTACGTCTACACATCTCAAACACATATGTCTATACATTCATATAAACATACATTCAAGTCATAATATATGATGGTATGATGATAGATGATGGCATGATACTTAAACATATATCAGTTCTAAATAAATAAATATATATGTATATATTCATAAAACCATTTAGAACATCTATAGCTCAAAACATACATCATCACATACATTTATGTAATGGGGTGTTTCCCATATAAGTTCACCTCACTTACTCTTTCCCTTTCTGATTCATTCATACTGTCTTGTCGGAAGGGCTGGTCGCACAGTCCTGTCGAACATTAAATGCCTTCCCTGAATCTGTCTGGGATATTGAATGTCCTAAGGCATGTCTGTCCTCATGCAGACATCATGCAGACAAGGTGAACTGGTGCCATTCCTCAAACCAAAGTGGTTTCACCACAATCTTGGTAGGCACTCAAAGTGCTGGTCCAAATAATCAATGTTAATTGGACGCTATCAAGAGACTGGTAGCTCTCAGGAATTTCTCCTAAGTAGTCAGTCTCCCCAATGTTTAACATCATACAGAATGAATCTAAATGTATCTCCTGTACATGCATAAGCCACACGCTCATGTAGCTTGGATAATGGATTTCTCCAAATTATCACATACAACAAATCAGACAACCAAGTGGTGAATGAAAGAAGAAGCTAGTTCTCAGTGAAATAGTAAAGCTAGAACTGGAACATTAAGTACAAAGAAAATCCACCAGTGTAAAGTTTGGGAGAATATGTAGAAACAGGAACCTACACAAGCCTTCAGACTAGCAAACAAACTAATCAGAGTAATGGTATTACCTGGGTTATAGCTAGGAAATCCTGTCATACGACTTCGTACAGAAGTCCAACAGAACGAAATGTTAATATTTCTCCAGTAGGTATCCTAAGAATGCTATTGTGAATTTGCGTCTGAAGTCTTGCTGGCCATGCATGTAGTTTTATTCTCTTAATCCCTGGCTAGTTTTCACGTTGGCTAATTAATATATCCCCTATTAATTAACTCCACCTATTTTTCCATGTACAATGACGGGATGGATTACGTCCCAAACTCTTCTCACCCCTCCTCCTTTCCTGTGAAGGGTAGTTTCATCTGTCAATCAAATTGACCGATTCCCCCACGCCTGAAACAATGAAACCTGCTTTGGCGGCTATGCAGTTGCGTCATTACATTCCAATAAGCTGGTAACACCAGCCTTCCCGGTTGCTGGCAGGAATGTGTCAGCCATGTGTTCCTACTTTGCCCCGTAGTATTGCGGAGAGGTGTTAAGCATCTGGTCCTAATTGCTCCTTTGTGGTGGCAACTACAGACGTTGTCCCGTCTCCCCAATGTCTGGACTTTTATCGCATGTGTTATTTCAGACGGGTCTGGCTGACCCTCTTATCTCCCATTCTGCCGTGGCTGGTTCACACGTTAGGTCCTGTTGAACTAAGGTGTTAGGTGTCTGCCCCTATTCCAACCCCAGAATTGTAAACCAACACGTCAATCTCAACTGACTGGCTCCGCGATGTATCAACTGAAAACAGTGAGTTTTCAACCTTTGATAGCGCGGTGCCGACTGGTGCCGTGGTGTCTGGGTTTTACGTTTGATCTGTACATCAAAGCTTTCTCAAACTAGCATTACAGAAATGATGGGGCGTGCGTGGTCAAAAAGTATTTTCCTCTTGTTTTCAATCTTATTGCATTTCTATCATTCTCTGGTGGACGTTTATGCTTTTAGAGAATGATAGAAAATTATGTGGGCTCTTTAATTCCTTTTTAACTTGTGTCATTCGGATGCTGCTGGGGCTGTCCCGTCACAGGGCGGAAGAGCGCAATTTGTAGGGTACAAGCCTTACCCTAGTGCGTGGAAATGCAAGCTAAAGAAAAAATGTCATGGCAGGGCAGAACAGGCCCTAAGCCTTGGTTGGCGGCTGGTCTAGGATCGAAGCTCCGACAGTCGGACAGTTAGAGCATTGCTTTTCTGATCCGGCGGCTTCTGCAGCTTGTCTTGTTCCAGATGTAGGGGTGTTGCCTTTCCTCTGGAGTGAACTAGGCAGGCCGAGAGAGTTATCATGCTGCATGGGCAACACATGATCTCTATATTTTAGCCCAGGCTTTGTGCTATGGAGAGGCAATAACTCCATCCCTGGTCTTAACTGGTCTCGGAATCAAAGCTAGAGGCAACTGTTACACATATCTAGGATCAGTGGTAAATAGTAAATTATCCCTAGATCAGGAAATCAACATCCGGATCGGTAAGCTAGCAACAACAATGAACAGGTTAAGAAAAAGAGTCTGGGAGAACAGGAAGCTTATTGCAAAAACAAAAGTCCTTGTCTATCAAGCCTGTGTCCTTAGTACTCTTCTTTATGGCATGGAAACCTGGACAACTTACTCACACCAAGAGAAACATTTAAACAGCTTTCATATGCGGTGTCTGCGAAGAATTCTTGGTATTAAGTGGCAAGACAAAATCACAAATACTGAAGTATTGGAAAGATCAGGTTGTGTGACAGTTTATTCCATGCTCAGTCTTCGTAGACTTAGATGGATAGGACATCTTAGGAGGATGGATGATGGTAGTATACCAAAGGACATCTTTCTTGGTGAATTACAGATGGGTAAGAGATCTCAGGGTCGGCCTCTACTACGATACAAAGATGTGTGTAAGCGGGACATGATTGATACAGGCATTGATAATGCACATTGGGAGCAAGTCGCCGCTGAACGTGTTGCATGGAGGGCAAACATCAGAAATGGAATAAAGACAAAGGAGAAATTTATTGCAGATAAGTCACACACCGAGCGTTTGAGACGTAAGATGGTGCATGATGGTGGAAATGACCACGTGTTCACATGCACCCACTGTGAACGGACATTTACAGCGCGAATTTGTCTGATCAGTCACATTCGCTACCGCCATAGGTAAAAGTTATTATGCCTTTTTAAAGCACAAACTATCGTCTGTCAAGACGGCAAGGTGCCAATATATATAAGCGACGTGCTTAAAACCAAATGTCACAAACAGATATACTTTAATCGATCGCTTCGTCCAATGCCATCCCTTGTGTAGGCAAGCTATTCGGATCTACTTAGTTCAGTTCACTAGCTTCAGTGATTATGTGAGGCATCATGTATGTGTCTAAATGTGAGGATTGTGTTTGGGTTGGGGGATGGATTTGTGGGTGGGGGATGTGTGTGGGTTTGGAGATGTGTGTGGGTGGGGGATTTGTGTGTGGGTTGTAGGTGGGTGGGTGGGGGAGGCGTGGGTGAGTGGGGAGTTGTGTGTGTGGGGGATATGTGTGTGGATGAGGGATGTATCTGGGTGGGGATGTGTGCGCGTCGGTGGGGATGTGTGTGTGGGTGGGTGTGTTGGGGCGTGTGTAGGGGGAGTAGAGGATGTGTGTATGCGTGGGAGATATGTGTGGGTGGGGGATGTGTTTGTGGGGGTGGGGATGTATGTGTGGTTGGTGGGGTGTGTGGATGGATGCGAAATGTGTGAGTGGGTGGGAAAATGTGTGGGTATGGGTGGGTGATGTGTGAGTGGGTGAGGGATGTGTGTGTGTTGGTGCGGGATGTGTGTGTGGGAGGGGTATGTGTGTGTGTGTGTGTGGTTGGGTGTATGAGATTCGGTGGGTGTATCATGTGTGTGTGGCGAGTTTGTGTGGGTTGGGGTATGTGTGAGTGGGGAGTTGTGTGTGGGTGGGGATGTTTGTGTGGGTGGGTGCGAAATGTCTGGGTTGATGAAGGGATGCGTTTGTGGGTTGGTGCGGGATGTCTGTGTTGGAGGGGGGTGTGCAATATAACATGATACTATGCATTGTTTATGCTTGTAACATTCATTTGATAATGTGGTTTTTTTTTCTACGTGAATGTACCATGCATTGTTGATGAACGAAAGAAGTCGAAAGATGTGTGATTGAAAAGGCCGAATGTAAGATGGGCTTACGTGCCAAATTTGTAACCCTTTTAAAATAAAGTTCAATTCAATTCAATTCACTTCAATTCAATTCAATTTAATTCAATTCAATTCAATTCAATACTTTCCTACAGTTGATATTTAAAAAGCCCAGTGAACGGGAATTCCCATTCAGCGGTCCCCTAACAAACTGGGCCGAGTCATGTAAACATGAAGTGAACACAGAAGGGCCCATACAAAAGACAGGTAAACATACAACTTTGGTCCACACACAGGACAGGTCCACACACAAGACAGGTCTACACACAAGACAGGCCCACACACAAGACAGGTCCACACACAAGACAGGTCCCGACACAAGACAGGTCCACACACAAGACAGGTCCACACACAAGATATGTCCACACACAAGACATAGCCACACACAAGACAGGTCCACACACAAGACAGGTCCCCACACAAGGCAGGTCCACACACAAGACAGGTCCACACACAAGATATGTCCACACACAAGACATAGCCACACACAAGACAGGTCCACACACAAGACAGGTCCCCACACAAGACAGGTCCACACACAAGACAGGTCCACACACAAGATATGTCCACACAAAAGACATAGCCACACACAAGACAGGTCCACACACAAGACATAGCCAGACACAAGACAGGTCCACACACAAGATATGTCCACACACAAGACATAGCCACACACAAGACATAGCCACACACAAGATATGTCCACACACAAGACATAGCCACACACAAGACAGGCCCACACACAAGACATAGCCACACACAAGACAGGTCCACACACAAGATATGTCCACACACAAGACATAGCCACACACAAGACATAGCCACACACAACACATAGCCACACACAAAACATAGCCACACACAAGACATAGCCACACACAAGACAGGTCCACACACAAGACATAGCCACACACAAGACATAGTCACACACAAGACAGGTCCACACACAAGACATAGCCACACACAAGACATAGCCACACACAAGACAGGTCCACACACAAGACATAGCCACACACAAGACAGGTCCACACACAAGACATAGCCACACACAAGACATAGCCACACACAAGACAGGTCCACACACAAGACATAGCCACACACAAGACATAGCCACACACAAGACAGGTCCACACACAAGACATAGCCACACACAAGACAGGTCCACACACAAGACATAGCCACACACAAGACATAGCCACACACAAGACAGGTCCACACACAAGACATAGCCACACACAAGACATAGCCACACACAAGACAGGTCCACACACAAGACATAGCCACACACAAGACAGGTCCACACACAAGACATAGCCACACACAAGACATAGCCACACACAAGACAGGTCCACACACAAGACATAGCCACACACAAGACATAGCCACACACAAGACAGGTCCACACACAAGACATAGCCACACACAAGACATAGCCACACACAAGACAGGTCCACACACAAGACATAGCCACACACAAGACAGGTCCACACACAAGACAGGTCCACACAAATTAAGGTGAACAAAACCGGCCCATCGAAGGAGAGCATCAACATCTACGATGCTATCTAGAGATATTGTGCTACGTCCATTTTGTCTATGCTATATTTATTTTCACTATGCTCTATCTATTGTCACTATGCTATATGTATCGACACCATGCTATATCTCTCTGTACCATGCCATATCTATCGGTATCATGCTACATCTATATGTACCATGTTATATATGTGTATTGTTACCAAGCTATTTCTGTCGGTATCATACTATACACATCGTTACTATGCTATATCCATCGTTACCATGCTATATCTATCGGTACCATGTTATATATATATATATATATATATATATATATATATATATATATATATATATATATATATACATAGACAGGTCTAATAGATAATTATATCTATATATTAGTAATATCCTATATATATAATATCGGTATTGTGCCTATATCTATTGGTAGCATATCTACCGGCACCGTGCTATATCAATCGGTACCAGTACAAGGCTATATCTAACAGCATTATGGGGAGATTTGAACCGTTACATCTTCTGTTGGGCTGTGAATTTTAGAACGGGCATGAACAATTTAGGAAGTTAGCAGCAACAGAGATGTGGTTCCTGGTGTCAGTGTGAATACCTTGGCCACTGCGAACGAAACTAACAACAATTGCCTGGAAGAGGCTAATGGAACTAGAATAGAACAGTATATACAGCCATTAAAATAAAAAAAGAGAAACATCATATAGTGAGAGGAGAAGTATTAGAGACCATCTTGAAATTTGGTAGAAGAATTACAGCAGCAGGCGGTGATAAATGATGTTGGGTGCTCTAAAACTGTTGCATGTAGGTATATAATCGATGGAATCGATAGATACCAACAATTGATATCTGTGCAGAGACGTTAAAGTTTAGGCCGACTGGGAAGCCACGTGATGATGATGTTGATAATGATGATGATGATGATTATGATGATGAAGATGATGATGATGATGATGATGATGATGATGATGATGATGATGATGATGATGATGATGATGATGATGATGATGATGATGATGATGATGATGATGATGATGATGATGATGATCTAATTTATCAGACTAGGTCAACCACACAACCAACTGGTCAGGAAAATAAAAAGTAATCCTTAAGCTGGCAATGATTCAGTGAAAGAAAGTGAAATTGTGATAGCACCTGCAAGGTTCTTGAATGCATATCTGTCACATAAATAATATAAACTCACCTAAGTAAAACAGCTTTTCTTCATATCCCTTACAGGACGTTGCAGTCAACACCAGCATTTTTCAACTGCTGTTAATGTACTAGGCAAGATGACGCTCAGTAGTTTGCCATTGATTTCTGAGCGACCGGCTCACATACCCCGTGAGTTACCGACGAGGCGAGAACCGCTACCGTTTCCCGCGCACGTCACGTTACTCACGAGAGTATACGCGATTACGGAGAAATACGTAAAACTCTAGGCCAGGGATTCCGACATAAGACAGCTTTACATAAACAATTACCTAAAACAAGGAACACAGTACATAAACAAGGGGAAGATACCAGAGTGGCCACATTAAGGCATAACGTGTCTTCCCCTTGTTGAGTTTTCTTAAATTTGCCTGCTGATGAAGGATTACCGCCGCAACGTCATTTGTTTTCAGTAAATATTGTATGTACTGCTTCGTGTTATTTTAAATTATTTACATTTCCACAGCTTTACCGCACATCTACAAATTTTATCTATAGTAGTATTTATAAGATAGAGAAGGAAAACACTTTGAATAATAAAAGATATGGAAAACAAAAGCACCTTGCAGTAAGTATCCTTGTCATATAGCCAAATGGTTTAGTTACCTTGAATCCGGTGTCGAGTATCCAAAATGTCGGGAAAACCAGTCAAGTCTGTAATGCCTTGGTGATTCCACCAATTAATTGAACATGGTTATATTGCAGATGTCCTCAAATATCTCCACGAGTTAACAACAGTTCACCGAACTTTCAGCTCTACTAAGGTCGTGGTTGCTTGCCTGCCTCCTTCACGCTCCCAACCGCTGTCTGCGCGTGCTAACCGGCGCCATCTCTTACAACTGTACGTAACAAGCTGGCCTGTGGTTTCGTGTCCATGGCGGCCTGTTTTTGGCGGTCTGGTCCTAATAGATCCCACTGTTTCTGTATGGTTTTGTTAAGTAGTATTTGCATATTAGACATTCAATCAAGAGGTGAAGGAACGACTCAGGCCCTGGATAGTTCATACATAAGCACACGTGTATTGTTTGCTGTTCATGAAAGCAGAAGAAAGAAGTAGAGACTAGAGGACACAATAGATAACACAAAATGTGAAAGCTACAGCTACGGAACGGGGTTTGATCCTACCACCCACAAATGACAACAGTGCCCCGCAGCAGGAACAAGTGTATTTCGACGCTTGACCAACTAGACATTCCAAAAAACAGATGAAGTACTATATCCTAGTGAGCTAAAGTAATGTATCCTGGTTAGTTGAATTACTATACCCTAGTGAATTGAAGTATTATATCCTAGTGAGTTGAAGTACTATACCCTAGTGAGTTGAAGTACTATGTCCTGGTGAGTTGAAGTACTATATCTTAGTGAGTTGAAGTTCTATACCCTAGTGAGTTGAAGTACTAGATCCTAGTGAGTTGAAGTACTGTACGCTAGTGAGTTGAAGTACAGTATCCTAGTGAGTTGAAGTACTATATCCTTGTGAGTTGAAGTACTATATCCTAGTGAGTTGAAGTAATATATCCTAGTGAGTTGAAGTACTATATCCTAGTTAGTTGAAGTACTGTACGCTAGAGAGTTGAAGTACTATATCCTAGTGAGTTGAAGTATTATACCCTAGTGAGTTGAAGTACTATATCCTAGTGAGTGGAAGTACTAGATCCTAGTGAGTGGAAGTACTATATCCTAGTGAGTTGAAGTACTATACCCTAGTGAGTTGAAGTACTATATCCTAGTGATTTGAAGTACTATACCCTAGTGAGTTGAAGTACTATATCCTAGTGAGTTGAAGTACTATATCCTAGTGAGTTGAAGTACTGTACGCTAGTGAGTTGGAGTACTATATCCTAGTGAGTTGAAGTACTAAACGCTAGTGAGTTGAAGTATTATATCCTAGTGAGTTGAAGTACTATATCCTAGTGAGTTGAAGTACTGTACGCTAGTGAGTTGAAGTACTATATCCTAGTGAGTTGAAGTACTGTACGCTAGTGAGTTGAAGTACTATATCCTAGTGAGTTGAAGTATTATACCCTAGTGAGTTGAAGTACTATACCCTAGTGAGTTGAAGTACTATATCCTAGTGAGTTGAAGTATTATATCCTAGTGAGTTGAAGTACTATATCCTAGTGAGTTGAAGTACTATATCCTAGTGAGTTGAAGTATTATACCCTAGTGAGTTGAAGTATTATACCCTAGTGAGTTGAAGTACTATACCCTAGTGAGTTGAAGTATTATATCCTAGTGAGTTGAAGTACTATACGCTAGTGAGTTGAAGTATTATACCCTAGTGAGTTGAAGTATTATATCCTAGTGAGTTGAAGTATTATACCCTAGTGAGTTGAAGTACTATACCCTAGTGAGTTGAAGTATTATATCCTAGTGAGTTGAAGTATTATATCCTAGTGAGTTGAAGTATTATATCCTAGTGAGTTGAAGTATTATATCCTAGTGAGTTGAAGTATTATATCCTAGTGAGTTGAAGTATTATATCCTAGTGAGTTGAAGTATTATATCCTAGTGAGTTGAAGTATTATATCCTAGTGAGTTGAAGTATTATATCCTAGTGAGTTGAAGTATTATATCCTAGTGAGTTGAAGTATTATATCCTAGTGAGTTGAAGTATTATACCCTAGTGAGTTGAAGTACTATACCCTAGTGAGTTGAAGTATTATATCCTAGTGAGTTGAAGTATTATACCCTAGTGAGTTGAAGTACTATACCCTAGTGAGTTGAAGTATTATACCCTAGTGAGTTGAAGTACTATACCCTAGTGAGTTGAAGTATTATTTCCTAGTGAGTTGAAGTACTATACCCTAGTGAGTTGAAGTACTATATCCTAGTGAGTTGAAGTTCTGTACGCTAGTGAGTTGAAGTACTATATCCTAGTGAGTTGAAGTACTGTACGCTAGTGAGTTGAAGTACTGTACGCTAGTGAGTTGAAGTACAGTATCCTAGTGAGTTGAAGTACTATATCCTAGTGAGTTGAAGTACTAGATCCTAGTGAGTTGAAGTTCTATACCCTAGTGAGTTTATGTACTGTACGCTAGTGAGTTTATGTACTGTACGCTAGTGAGTTGAAGTACAGTATCCTAGTGAGTTGAAGTACTATATCCTAGTGAGTTTAAGTACTAGATCCTAGTGAGTTGAAGTACTATACCCTAGTGAGATGAAGTACTATACCCTAGTGAGTTTATGTACTGTACGCTAGAGAGTTGAAGTACTATATCCTAGTGAGTTGAAGTACTGTACGCTAGTGAGTTGAAGTACAGTATCCTAGTGAGTTGACGTACTATATCCTAGTGAGTTGAAGTACTAGATCCTAGTCAGTTGAAGTACTAGATCCTAGTGAGTTGAAGTACTATATCCTAGTCAGTTGAAGTACTAGATCCTAGTGAGTTGAAGTACTAGATCCTAGTGAGTTGAAGTACTAGATCCTAGTGAGTTGAAGTACTATATCCTAGTGAGTTGAAGTACTAGATCCTAGTGAGTTGAAGTACTATATCCTAGTGAGTTGAAGTACTAGATCCTAGTGAGTTGAAGTACTAGATCCTTGTGAGTTGAAGTACTAGATCCTAGTGAGTTGAAGTACTATATCCTAGTCAGTTGAAGTACTAGATCCTAGTCAGTTGAAGTACTATATCCTAGTGA
>CAWUFQ010000021.1:55000-71907 GCA_963921405.1 Cepaea hortensis
AAGGCCGCAACCACGTCTGTCTTGTCATGCATCAATAACCCACCACTTTTTGCCGAGCCAGCCAATCTGTCCGTCTGTTCATTCCCCAGCACACCGGTATGCCCAGGAGAAAAGATCCAGGTGATGCTTGCTACCCGTGACCTCCGAAGCGAAGCAAGCCACCCTGCACGAAGCCTGCCTGTCCTCACCATCCTCAGCATGCTTTCTGAGTCAGTTACAATCACGATGTGTGTATGTATCGTGTTCTCTATCCAGCGGAAAGCTGCATTGACCGCCTCCACCTCAATTCTTA
Organism: Cepaea hortensis; assembly: GCA_963921405.1. Classification (NCBI taxonomy): domain Eukaryota; kingdom Metazoa; phylum Mollusca; class Gastropoda; order Stylommatophora; family Helicidae; genus Cepaea; species Cepaea hortensis. Next base: position 55,293 of record CAWUFQ010000021.1, read on the forward strand.
AGCTAGATGTTGTGTCATCATACGCCAGGCTCTCCTGCACCAAACGTCGACCATTAGCTTTTGCTAAGAATCCCCAGGCACTTCTCCTACCTCTCAACACCGAACAATCCGTGTAGATCAGGGGTCACCAAACTACGGCCCGCGAAGTCATTTCATCCGGCCCGCCGTCGGTACTCGAACTTGCTTGATATAACTATGAAACACGAGACGTTGTGATACAATTTAAATGAGACCTCCTGGCTGCACTAGGTTGTTTCTTTACGTGGCCCTATTTATAAATTTCGCGAACCTTATTATGAGATATATTCTATTACCACATGAAGCCGCCTGCCTCGACTCTACAAGAGTATGGAGTAGCATATCCCTTTAGCATTATAACGCAGGCAAAATAATTAATAACAAATGACTCACTGAGGCAATGTTTAACATGGGCATTATAAGTACCTAAGGAAGGTGTAACGTGCCAATGTCTCCCAAAAAAGAGATCATCTGCCTTCCGTCGTGAAGCTGTGGAGACCATAACCTACAACTATCTGTCGGCTGCTCTTCAACTTCATCCACCACCTGCACCCATGGCTTCATGTAACCCTGATCGGGAGGCTAAACGGGTACTCCACATTGCCCAAGGGTGTCCCATAGGCTAGCGGAGGGAAGGAGGCGCCCATCAAGGCATTATTATCATGTTATTATGATATTTTAAATATTCTCTAAGCAAAAGTAATTGCACCAGCATTTGGGAGAGAGAGAGAGAGAGAGAGAGAGAGAGAGAGAGAGAGAGAGAGAGAGAGAGAGAGAGAGAGAGAGAGAGAGAGAGAGAGAGAGAACTATTTGTTCAAATTGAATGAAATTTACAAACATAAATGACATTTCCTCTAAACGTATATATCAACATAAACCCCATAGACTTCCAGTGTCTTTCGCCGTTAAGGTAAGTAAATTTTCTTTAAATTGTGGGTGGCCTTAAGAGGCCAGTAAAAAAATGTTGTTTCCCCACAGAGGGGAAATTCAACACCAGACATCAAACACTTATCATTAAAAGTACAGTTTTAAAAATTAAACATAAACGTAGAATTGAAAAAGTTGATTATAAAATGTAAGTAAAGAAAGATTAAACAAATGTTGTATAAAATCTTTAATAGCTTTCTTCTCACAATTGCAAAAAATGACTGCGGTATTAACTGCTTAATTTCCCAAATAAAAACAAAAGATTTTGATGTTAGATGGAGGTATTGTAACTAGGTATACCATTTCCTTTTTTATGTTCTAGTAACCTCCTTTGTAACAATATTAGATGTTTATGTCCTCCTACCAAGCATAGACTGATACTGCAACCATAGATTAATCTTAAGCAATTTACATATAAACTTAAAGAAAGTCAAATATACCAATAGAAACGCAAAATTTGATCTACAGGCACTGAAGAGTGAGGAGATAAAAGAAAATTCAACGTAGAGGTAAAGAACAGATTCGATACATTGTCCAATATGGCAATGTAATATTATTTCAAGACGTCAGTGACCAATTGAAAATATAAAAGAAATCAGTCAAGAAGCTGCACTAACAACAATGATAATCCCAAAAATAAGGATAATAGGGCGCAAGAAATGGATGATGGAAGACATCTTAAAACTCATGGAAATAAGAAGAAATAACAAAAATAACAAGGAAATATACTAAGAGATTCACAGGAAAATTAGGAAGCTACTGCTATGCAAAGAGGCAAATGAAACATGGCTTGAGGAAAATTGCAAGGAAATTGAAAACCAACACAACACCCAGAATACCAAATTAATGCACACAAGAATTAATGACATCACTAACAAAAGAAAACACACATCAACAGGTTGCCTAAAAACCAAAGAAGACAAAATCATAATAGAAAAAGATCAGATTTTACATGCGTGGTCAGATTATATGAAAGACCTTTATGATGATACAAGACAAGAAAATATGATCATCAGAATAATAATGAAGGACCATCAATTGTGTTTGTCGGGGTGTTTTTCTTTTGCATATCTGGCAATTCCGCAGAGCCGGTCTCCCTGGCGAAGGTGTTAACGTTTTTTTTCCGTAATCCCGTATATCCGCGTGTGGTGAAACAGCTTTGCGAGATTCTGTAGGGAATCGGTTCGCGTTGGTTACTTACAAGGGTATCTGAGATTGTCGCTCAGTAAGCAATGCAAAATACTCTGCGTAATCTTGCAAAGACATCAACAACAGCGGTACAATGCTGTTGTTGACAGCGATGTAAATAGGATATGCGAAAAAAAAAATAAAAATTCCGCAGAATGCTTGAACATAAGATTAGTGATCAATCAAGGCATTACTATCATGTTATTATGATATTTGAAATATTCTCTAAGCAAACGTAATTGCACCAGCATTTAGTAGAGAGAGAGAGAGAGAGAGAGAGAGAGAGAGAGAGAGAGAGAGAGAGAGAGAGAGAGAGAGCGAGAGAGAGGGGGGGGAGGGAGAGAACTATTTGTTCAAATTGAATGAAATTTACAAACATAAATGACATTTCCTCTAAACGTATTTATCAACATAAACCCCATAGACTTCCAAGGTCTTTCGCCGTTAATGTAAGTAAACTGTCTTTAAATTGTGGGTGGCCTTAAGAGGCCAGTAAAAAAATGTTGTGTCCCCACATCGGGGCAGTTTCATATAACTTGATGAAGATTTATCATTAAAAGTACAGTTTTACAAATTAAACATAAACGTACAGTTGAAAACGTTGATTATAAAATGTAAGTGAAAAATAGATTAAACAAATTTTGTATAAGATCTTTAATAGCTTTCTTCTCACAATTGCAAAAATTGACTGCTGCATTAACTCCTTTATTTCCCAAATAAAGAAAAAAGATTTTGATGTTAGATAGAGGTATTGTAACTAGGTATACCGTTATCTTTTTCACGTTCTAGTAACCTCCCTTGTAACAATATTAGATGTGTATGTCCCCTTACAAAGCGCAGTCTGCTACTGCAACCATAGATTAATCTTAGGCAATTTACATATAAACTTAAAGAAAGTCAAATATACCAATAGCAACGCAAAATTTGATCTACGGGCACTGAAGAGTGAGGAGATAAAAACTAAATTCAACGTAGAGGTAAATAACAGATTCGATGCATTGCCCGATATGGCAATGTAATATTATTTCAAGACGTCAGTGGTCAATTGAAAATATAAAAGAAATCATTCAAGAAGCTGCACTAACAACAATGAAAATCCCACATATAAAGATAATAGGGCGCAAGAAATGGATGATGGAAGACATCTTAAATCTCATGGAAATAAGAAGAAATAACAAAAATAACAAGGAAATATACTAAGAGATTCACAGGAAAATTTGGAAGCTACTGCTATGGAAAGAGGGAAAAGAAACATGGCTTGAGGAAAATTGCAAGGAAATTGAAAATCAATACAACACCCAGAATACCAAATTAATGCAAACAAGAATTAATGACATCACTAACAAAAGAACACACACATCAACAGGTTGCCTAAAAACCAAAGATGACAAAATCATAATAGAAAAAGATCAGATTTTACATGCGTGGTCAGATTATGTGAAAGACCTTTATGATGATACAAGACAAGAACAATATTATCATCAAAATGATAATAAAGGACCATCAATTGTGTTTCTCGGGGTGCTTTTCTTTTAGATATCTAGCAATTCCGCAAAGCCGGTCTCCATGGCGAAAGTGTTAACGATATCCTCCGTAATCCCGTGTATCCACGTGTGGGGAAACAGCTGCGCGAGATTCGGTAGGGAGCCGGGTCGCGTTGGTTACTTACAAGGGTATCTGAGATTGTCTCTCAGTAAGCAATGCAAAATATTCTGCGTAATATTGCAAAGACATCAACAACAGCGGTAAAATGCTGTTGTTGATAGCGATGTAAATAGGATATGCGAAAAAAACAAAAAATTCCGCAGAATGCTTGAAAATAAGTGTAGTGATCAATCAAGGCATTACTATCATGTTATTATGATATTTGAAATATTCTCTAAGCAAACGTAACTGCACCAGCATTTAGCAGAGAGAGAGAGAGAGAGAGAGAGAGAGAGAGAGAGAGAGAGAGAGAGAGAGAGAGAGAGAGAGAGAGTTAGGGGGGGGGAGAGAGAGAGAAAGAACTATTTGTTCAAATTGAATGAAATTTTCAAACATAAATGACATTTCCTCTAAACGTATATATCAACATAAACCCCATAGACTTCCAAGGTCTTTCGCCGTTAATGTAAGTAAATTTCCTTTAAATTGTGGGTGGCCTTAAGAGGCCAGTAAAAAAATGTTGTTTCCCCACGGAGGGGAAATTCAGCATAATGTTCGAATCTATTATCATTAAAAGTACAGTTTTAAAAATTAAACATAAATGTACAATTGAAAAAGTTGATTATAAAATGTAAGTAAACAGAAGATTAAACAAATTTTATATAAGATCTTTAATAATTTTCTTCTCACAATTGCAAAAATTGACTGCTGTATTAACTGATTTATTTACCAAATAAAAAACGAAGACTTTGATGTTAGATAGAGGTATAGTAACTGGTATACCGTTTTCTTTTTCAATTTCTAGTTGCCTCCCTTTTAACAATATTAGATGTTTATGTCCCGTTACAAAGCGCAGACTGCTACTGCAACCATAGATTAATCTTAGGCAATTTACATATAAACTTAAAGAAAGTCAAATATACAAATAGCAACACAAAATTTGATCTACAGGCACTGAAGAGTGAGGAGATAAAAGTAAATTCAACGTAGAGGTAAAGAACAGATTCGATACATTGTCCGATATGGCAATGTAATATTATTTCAAGACTTCAGTGACCAATTGGAAATATAAAAGAAATCAGTCAAGAAGCTGCACTAACAACAATGATAATCCCAAAAATAAGGATAATAGGGCGCAAGAAATGGATGATGGAAGACATCTTTAAACTCATGGAAATAAGAAGAAATAGCAAAAATAACAAGGAAATATACGAAGAGATTCACAGGAAAATTAGGAAGCTACTGCTATGCAAAGAGGCAACAGAAACATGGCTTGAGGGAAATTGCAAGGAAATTGAAAACCAACACAACACCCAGAATACCAAATTAATGCACACAAGTATTAATGACATCACTATCAAAAGAACACACACATCAACAGGTTGCCTAAAAACCAAAGATGGCAAAATCATAATAGAAAAGATCAGATTTTACATGCGTGGTCAGATTATGTGAAAGACCTTTATGATGATACAAGACGAGAACAATATGATCATCAAAATAATAATGAAGGAGCATCAATTGTGTTTGTCGGGGTGTTTTTCTTTTAGATATCTAGCAATTCCGCGGAGCCGGTCTCCCTGGCGAATTTGTTAACGATTTCCTCCGTAATCCCGTGTGTCCACAGGCCTTGATTGTGCCAGACCAGGGCGTGTGGGGAAACAGCTGCGCGAGATTCGGTAGGGAATCGGGTCGCTTTGGTTACTTACAAGGGTATCTGAGATTGTCTCTCAGTAAGCAATGCAAAATACCCTGCGTAACCTTGCAAAGACATCAACAACAGCGGTAAAATGCTGTTGTTGACAGCGATGTAAATAGGATATGCGCAAAAAAAAAAAATTCCGCAGAATGCTTGAAAATAAGTGTAGTGATCAATCAAGGCATCACTATCATGTTATTATGATATTTGAAATATTCTGTAAGCAAACGTAACTGCGCCAGCATTTAGCAGAGAGAGAGAGAGAGAGAGAGAGAGAGAGAGAGAGAGAGAGAGAGAGAGAGAGAGAGAGAGAGAGAGAGAGAGAGAGAGAGAGAGAGAGAGAGAAGGCAGGAAGAGTTGGGGGGGGGGGGGAACTATTTGTAAAATTGTCAACATAAGCCCTATAAGCTTGCGTGGCCTTTCGCCAGTGCGAAAATAAGTGCATGCAGGCCTTGATTGTGCCAGACCAGGTTTTGTCCTACTTACTTCGCCTATTAATCGTCATCTCTCTCATTCCTATCACCTAGACTCAGGGGTCACCAAACTACGGCCCGCGGGCCGGATCCGACCCGCGTCGTCATTTCATCCGGCCCTCAATCGGAACTGGCTTGATATAACTATGAAACACGAGAAGTTGTGATACAATTTAAATGTAAATATTATGTTTAGAATAATAGGAGATCTTCACACGTGCGAAGACCTCCTGTCTGCAGTAGGTTGTTTATTTCGGTGGCCCTATTTATAAATTTCGCGAACCTTATTATGAGATATATTCTATTACCAAAGGAAGCCGCCTGCCGCGACTCTACAAGAGTATGGAGTAGCATATACCTTGATACCCTGACAAAAATGTATAGGATGCTGGGATGTTGTGTTGGCGTGCCTATAACGGCCCAGTAAAGCCATGTTCCCGCCTTTTTGGCCTTGGGAACAAGTTAGGCCGAAGAGATGCTGATGTCTAATTTTCAGCAGAGGGTTTGAACTTAAACCCCTGAGCCACTACCAAGTAGATGGGCGAATATGCTCCAGGCACGGCCGAGCGTAGCCACTGTTTTCCAGTCCGCAATTAAGAGGGTAGACAGGCCCTGTGATGATCCTAAAGATCCAAGAGGATCTTGATTGTGGATTGACGATTATCTGCTGTGGGGTGAGTTTTGAACGAACCTTCATAGTTTAAATAGGAGTATAGGAATATAATAGCTATGTCTGTGCCTGAGAACAATAATGGAGGGATAAATGCCTGGGAAGAGAAGAAGAGGAAGGCTAAAGAGAAGATGGGTGCAGGATGTGGCGGATGATCTCCAGATGGATGTATCTGAAGCGGGACATCTTACTTATGATCGAGAGGTTTTCCGGAAGGTTGTTATGGGAGCGAGGTTCTGCAAAGGACATGCTACTGAATGAATGACCTTTGTTCCATCTTGTTGTCTGATAATTGCTGGTGTTGTGTATCAGACTACAGTTACAGTGTTGGATAATTATCCATGCTGTGATGAGGATCACTGGTACTGTGTTGGATGACTACCCAAGCTGTGATGGAATATCAATGGTACTGTGAAGAATGACCATGTGTATGTTTATTCATGGGGATGCCTATTTTGTTATTGCATCTAATCATTAATTGTATATATTAGGGCATTGGCATTATTAATCAGATGTTGTTGTATCTTTATAATTACATTATTCTGATTCCCTGTACTCTGACCTGAATTTCTTCTGATATCTCTACATCGTTGTTTTTTCTTGTTAGCCGTAGAGATAGAATGAGATTCTCTTTGTCTTCTTATTCCTCTCTTCTTCTACGGCCTATGAACAGTCGGCGTTGTGCTATTATCTCTATCATCTCTGTGCGGTTACACAAAGGTACCTATAAACTGTATATATACCTTTGATGAGCTGTAGCTTCACCAGTGACCCCTAGTCCTCTGCTTTTCTTTTGTTTCAATAGAATTTTAAATATGTTTCTAATGTAATGACTTTTTCATTTTCAGATCCCGTGTACTTCACCTTTAATTATGGCTAGTTGGAAAAGAAAAGTGGACGCCGAGTGAGGAGGACCAGAAAACCAGCTGCGTGATATGCAGCGAAAGTGTTGCCGTTTTGAAAGAGTACAATCTTCAGCGTCAGTATGAAATAAAACATCCATCAACATATTAAAAGTTTTCTGGAAAATTACGCTCTGGGAAATATAAGACCATTAAATGTGGTTTTGAAACGCAATATCGTCACGAGAAAAATTTGCTGAAAATGAATCTGTCACTCGTACAAGTTACAAAACAGTGCATAAGATGGCAGAACGAGGAAAACCGTTTACTGATGGCAACGTCATTAAAGAGTGTGTGTGATCGAAGCAGAAAATGACTTGTGTCATGAGAAAGCCGATTTGTTAGAACTATCAGCCGTTCGGCAAGCTCAGTTGTGCGGAGAACAGAAGAACGTGGAGAGAACATAGTGCTACAGATACGCGAGAAAGCTAGGAACTTGTTGCGGTATTCTCTGGCGCTGGATGAGTCTACTGATCTCTCGAGTACGTCACAACTTCTCGTGTTCATTTGTGGTGTCAATTTGGACTTTCAGATAACGAAAGATGATATTTTGATGACCGCACTGATGGAGAAGGGGGTCAATCCCTGGTTGGTGAACTGGATAGCAGCCGTCCTGCACTCTCGTCGGGTTGCTCTCCGTCTGGGCGCCTCAGAGCCACATATGTTAACCCCGGGACTGCCACAGGGATCTGCAATCTCACCGGTGCTCTTTAATGTGTATACTTGCAAGATTGCAAACCTAGAAGCACCAGGGGTTGGAAGAATACTAACATTTGCAGATGATATTCTTGCATATAGGCAGGGGAGAGATAGGGAGCAAACAGCCAGGAGCTACAGGCGACAGTAGACAAAGTGATTGACTGGTGCACAGAAATGAGTGCTGTCATCCACCCGGAAAAGGCGCTGGACGCAGTTAAGGGTCAGCGACTGATAAGAGGGAAATCATGGATGGCTCAGGCGGAGGATACGATCAGACAGGTGTGCCCCTTGGAGAACATTAGGCGTGGAGAGGAGTGGGTCAGCGTGCCAGCGGAGCAGTCAGACTTGTGCAGAGTTATAATCACATTAAGCCGGGAGTGCAGGGAGTGGCCAGCAGGGGCCACGGAAGTGGAAATCCAGCAACTAATTCAGGATAATGATCACTCCAGTGACGTGATTATCTATACAGATGGTTCGGTGTCAAGAGGTGAGAGAAGTGGCTGGGGGTTCATAGCCAAAGCTAATGGTCGATGTTTGGGGCAGGAGAGCCTGGCATATGATACCACAACATCCAGCTTAAGAATGGAAGTGGAGGCAGTCACTGCGGCTCTCCGGTGGATGGAGAATACGACACACACACACATATCGTGATTGTAACTGACTCAGAAAGCATGCTGACGAGGGTGAGGACGGGCAGACTTCGTGCGGAGTGGCTTGCCTCGCTTCGGAGGTCACGGGTGACAAGCATCGCCTGGATCTTTTCTCCGGGGCATGCTGGTGTGCTGGGAAATGAACAGGCGGACAGATTGTCTGGCTCTACAGAACCAGAGAGTCAGCTGGTGAAGTTAATCTCATACAGAACGAAGCTATGCGGGTGATTCTGGGATGCACTAGAGACTCCCCAGTAGTATGCGTTTAATTATTTAATATTGGTGTGCCTCAGGGCTCAATACTAGGTCCGCTGCTTTTTGCAGTTTATATTAATGATCTTCCTTTATATATCAATACAACTGGCAGACGACTGTACTATATACACTAGTCAAGAAAACCGTAGTGAATTAGAGAATTCTTTACAAAAGGAACTTGATAATCTTACTAGATGGAGCAATGAAAACCGCATGCAAATTAACATTGACAAAACCAAATCCATGCTAATAACGACCAGACAAAAACTGCAGACACTAGCCATAACTGGAGCACCGCTCGAACTCCGCATAGGCACGTTACCTATAATTAATGCGACTGAACATAAAACACTAGGTCTTTTAATTGACAGTCATTTGAACTGGAGCTCTCATGTTCACGCTCTTACCAAGAAAATAGCACAAAAAGTTTACCAACTTGCTAAAATTCAGCACTTCCTGGACGAAAGCACACGAAAAATATTCTATACATGCTATATCCAATCACATCTCGATTACTGTTCCACAGTTTGGGATCAATCAATCAATCATGTGCCATGCCGGAAAGCGTGGGCGGTCATGATTCGCCATTTCACTCGATCACCAGAGTCGTGGATCAGCTCAGTGTTCCTGTCTCGTCCATGCCATGCGGCCAAGCCATCCAGGTATTTTCCTCTCGGTCTTCTCCTTGGTCTGTTCCCTTCGATCTTGCCAGCTGTCACTAAGTTCTCCAGTCCATTTCTTCTCATAACATGTCCAAAAATTTTTGACTGTCTACGTCTAATTTCTCTAATCAATCTACGATTTTCATTTGTCTCTTGTAGTACTTGCTCATTGGTTTTTCTATCTGTCCATGGTATTCTTTGCATTTTCCTCAGAAACCACATTTCTGCAGCCATCAGATGTTTTTCAGCTTGACTGCACATTGTCCAAGTTTCACATCCATACAAAAGAACAGGCTCTATGTATCCCCTCAACACTCTTTTTCTCGTTTCAATTGACATCATTTTATTGGTCAGAAGTTTGGAATGGTTGCCCTAAATCTAATTTAAAACGACTATGTTCTCTACAAAACCGCGCTATTCGTCTAGTTTCTGGCATAAAGCACGTTGAAAGTAATAATTTGTACAGTCATCTAAGACTTCTACCACTTCAAAAGCGCTTTCTTTTCAACAAAGTCAAATTAGTGAACAAAATTATATCTCAAAATACCCCAGAGTATCTTCTGCCGCTGATTCAATCTAATGCAATGAACAGCAAGCGCCTAAATTTGTTACATGTCTCAAAGCCTAGATTGGACCTATACAAAACATGTTTCGCCTATTCTGGTGCTCACTTATGGAATGAGCTGCCTAAAGATCTGAAAACTCCAATGAGTCCCTACACATTTAACCGAAAACTCTTTCAATACTTAATCCATATCGACTATATGCCACCATAATTCATTTACTGGTATAATTGTTCATTATAATTGTTCATTATAATTGTTTAACTATAAATGTTCACTATAAATGTGTATGCGTGTGGGAGCGAGAGCGAGAGAGGGAGAGAGAGAGAGAGAGAGAGAGAGAGAGAGAGAGAGAGAGAAAGTGGGTGTCAGAGAGAGGGAGAGAGTGAATGTGTGTGTGCGCATGTGCATGCGTGTGTGTGGAGAGAGTGATTGAGCGAGAAATGGTGGGGGAATGTGTCAGTGCATGCATTCGTACGTGTATGTGTGAGAGTGAGTGAGGGAGTGTGTGCGTGCGTGCATTCGTTCATGCGTACGTGTATGTGTGAGAGAGTGTGATTGAGAGAGTGAGTGTGTGTGTGTGAAGGATTGTGTGTGAGAGAGTGAGACAGTGGGAGAGTTGATGTGTTAGTGTGTGTGTGTGTGAGCGCGCGCATGCGTGCGAGTGTGTGTATATGAAAGAATACAGAGAGAGAGAGAGAGAGAGAGAGAGAGAGAGAGAGAGAGAGAGAGAGAGAGAGAGAGAGAGCTGAGCAGATGCATGTCATGTAACACGAATGTTATGTAACACGATTGAATCCATATGTTTGTGTATTCTCATTTGTCATATTATCAGTTAAATACCATTTGATTTTATCATGCATAATATAAACTCATGTTCATTACTGTAGTTTGAGTGAGAGAGTCAGTGAGTGTGAATGAGAGACAGAATGAGTGAGCAGGAGAGTGAATGAGTGAGCATGAGAGTGAATGAGTGAGCGTGAGAGTGAATGAGTGAGCGTGAGAGTGAATGAGTGAGCGCGAGAGTGAATGAGTGAGCGAGAGAGTGAATGAGTGAGCGGGAGAGTGAATGAGTGAGCGTGAGAGTGAATGAGTGAGCGCGAAAGTGAATGAGTGAGCGTGAGAGTGAATGAGTGAGCGTGAGAGTGAATGAGTGAGCGTGAGAGTGAATGAGTGAGCGCGAAAGTGAATGAGTGATCGTGAGAATGAATGAGTGAGCGCGAGAGTGAATGAGTGAGCGCGAGAGTGAATGAGTGAGCGTGAGAGTGAATGAGTGAGCGTGAGAGAGAGAGAGTGTGTGTGTGGGGGGGGGGGGGAGCATCACTATGTTTACGTCACATACTTTTTATGTACACATTTTTCTCCATGTTTACCATTTTTATGAGACTGCTCATGACAAGTGTCAGTGTATGTGTGTGAGTAAAGTGTGGGAGTTTGTTCATACTAGTTTCAATGCTAACTTGAAACATTTGTATGTGTCTAGATGTGAGGAGGTGTGAGTGTGTGTGGAGGATGTGTGAGTGTGGGGATATGTGTGGGTGGGAGATGTGTGGGTGGGGGTATGCGTTTGGATGGGTTGGGGTGTGTGGGTTTTGGTGGGTAGTGATATTTTTGGGTGTTGGTGGGATGTGTGGATGGATGTGTGGGGGTGAAAGTAAGGGTGTGGGAATGGGTTGGGGGATGTGTATATGGGTGGAGGATATGTGTATGGGACGGGTGTGGGTGTGTGTGTTTATGTGGGTGGTGATGTGTGGATGGTTTGAGGAAGTATGTGTGGGTGGCGGGGTTGTGTGGGTAGGGTATTGTGTTGCGTGGATTGGGGATCCAAGGGCGGGTGGGGAGAAGTGTATGGTGTGTGGGTGTGAGATATGTGTGCGGTGTGTTGGTGCGGAATGTGTGCATGATGTGTGGGTGGAGGGTATGTTTGTGGTGGTATGGGTGAGGATATGTGTGTGGGTGGAGGATATGTGTGTGGGTGGAGGATAGTGGGTGGTGTGGGGGATGTGTGTGATGGGTGCGGGGAATGTGTGTATGGGTGGGGTATATGTGGGGGTGAGTAGGTGATGTGTGGTGGTTGGGGGAAGTATGTGGGGGTGTGTGGGTGGGAAATGTGTGCGTGGATGGGGAATGAGTGGGTGAGGGTGTGTGAGTGGCTTAAATCAAATCAAATCAAATCAACTTTATTCGGGTCACAAATTGGGCGCGCAGGCCCGTCTTACATTCGGCCCTTCCAATCACTCGTCTTTCATTCATCAAGGGCATTATACATTTACATAGGAAGAAAAATAAACATTGTGAAATGAATGTTGTAAACATAAACAAGGCTTATTACCATGTTATGAGGCCCATCTCCCACTTATCCATACATAACCCCACCCACACACCCCCCCCCCACCTACCCACACACACGCACACCAGGGACATATACATACCCCACCAACCGACCCATCCCCCTCGCGCACATCCCCCACCCACACACACTGCCCTCACCTGATCCCCCAACCAAAACACACTCGCCACCCACAAACATTCCCCCACTAACCCACACGACCCACGCCCATCCACATCCTAACCCACACATCCTCTCCCCACCCACACCTCAAACCACCCATCCCCCAGCCACATCTCCATCGACTACATATTTCTCACCCACGCACACAATCCCCCACCAACCCACACATCGCACATCCACTCACACATCCCCAAACCATACACACATATCCCCACCAACTGACATGTCCCTACCCCCCCCCCCCACACACACACACACATCTCTCTAACCACCCATACATCCCCAAACGACTCACACACACCCCACCACCCACACATACAACTTTCACCCACCCACACGTGCCTTAACCCAATCTCCCACCACGCTTAGGGATGTGTAGGTGGGTGAGGGAGTTGTATGTGTCTGGATGGAATGTGTGAGTGGGTGGAGGATGTGTGTGGGTAGGGGTATTGTGATCGAGAGATGTTTGGTTGGAGGTGGGTGGGGTGTGGGTGCGTAGTGGAGGATGTATGCGTGAGTGTGTGTGTGTTGGTGGACGGGTAGGGAATGCGTTTTGTGGGTGGGGAGAGGTGTGTGGTGTGTTGGTGGGGGATATTGTGTGGGTGAGGTATGTGTGTGTTTTATGGTGTGGTAGCGGGGGTATGTGGGGTGGATGGGTAAGGGTATCTGTGTGGGTGGGAATATTGTGTGGTATCTGGGTGGGGGATATGTGTGTGGTGTGTAAGTGGGGATGTGTTGGTGAGGGATATGTGTGTGTGTGGTGCGTGGGTTGGGAATATTGCGTGGTAGGGGGTGTATGTGATGTGCAGGTGGGGGATTGTGTGCTGGGGGATTGGGTTAAGGCATGTGTTGGTGGAAGTTGTATGTGTGGCTGGTGGGGTGTGTGTGAGTGGTTTGGGGATGTATGGGTGATTAGGGAGTTGTGTGTGTGTGTGGGGGGGGGGGGACATGTCAGTTGGTGGGGATGTGTGTGTATGGTTTGTGGATGTGTGAGTGGATGTGCGATGTGTGGGTTGGTGGGGGATTGTGTGCGTGGGTGTGGAATATGTGGTCGATGGAGATGTGGCTGGGGGATGGGTGGTTTGAGGTGTGGGTGGGGAGAGGATGTGTGGGTTAGGATGTGGATGGGCGTGGGATGTGTGGGTTAGTGGGGGAATGTTTGTGGGTGGCGAGTGTGTTTTGGTTGGGGGATCAGATGAGGGCAGTGTGTGTGGGTGGGGGATGTGCGCGAGGGGGATGGGTCGGTTGGTGGGGTATGTATGTGTCCCTGGTGTGCGTGTGTGGGGGTAGGTGGGGGTGTGTGTGTGGGTGAGGTGATGTATGGATAAGTGGGAGATAGGCCTCATAACATGGTAATAAGCCTTGTTTATGTTTACAACATTCATTTCACAATGTTTATTTTTCTTCCTATGTAAATGTATCCGGTTATCGGGGTAGGGGTATCCCCTATCAAAGGAGATGTAAGACGCCTCCTTTCCTCCGTTAGTCTACGGGACACCCTTGGGCAAGGTGGAGTACCCGTTTAGCCCCCCGATCAGGGTTACGTGAAGCCATGGAAGCAGGTGGTGGATGGAATGTGAGAGCAGCCGACAGATTGTTGTTGGTTATGGTCTTGCACTCTGCGGCGATAGGCAGATGATCTCATCAGTAGAGACAATGGCTATGGCCACCGACTAGTACAGTCACTGCCCAGAAGGAAAGCAATGGCAAACTACCTTCTGCAAAACTTGCCAAGAAACCATAACAACCATGAAAGAAAACATAATAAGAAAGAGATCTGGTGGCGAGACCCCCAGGCCAGGCAGATCAGATAACACTGGGGAAGAGTGTGACGCAGGGACCAGTACTAGTAATCGTGATGACGGAGTTACTCCTGACTGTGTTACCAAGGAAATCCCCTGTGTCAGACTAAGAAACAGAGTGAGAATAGCAACGTGGAATGTGAGAAGTCTGTATGAGGGAAAGCTTAAAGTAGTGTGTGATAAGATTGAGAGGTTAAACATTCAAATTTTAGGAATTAGTGAACATCGCTGGAGCGGCAAGGGACATTTTACGACTGAAAATGGAAGTCTTTTCATTTATTCTGGTAGAGATGTCGGAGGCCAGAGTGGAGTGGCATTTTGTTTAGACAAGACAACTGCAAAAACGTTAATGGGATATAATCCAGTTAGTGATAGAATCCTCACTATTAGACGTAAAGGCCGTCAAAAAAACACAACTCTCATACAGATATATGCACCTACTTCAACTGCAGAGGAGGACGAAATTGAAGATTTTTACAACACACTACAAGACACATTAAATAAGATTGGTCATAATGATATAGCAATAATAATGGGAGATTTTAATGCAAAAGTAGGTGCAGGAAGAGCTGAAAATGAGAGACACGTTTTAGGAAAATTTGGATTAGGAAATAGAAATGATGCAGGTGACAAATTAATTGAATTTTGCACAGAAAATGAGTTAACGATAGTCAACACACTTTTTAAACAACATCCAAGAAGACTCTTCACATGGAAGTCTCCAGACAGTTTTGCCAAAAATCAGATAGATTATATTTTAATACAAAGAAGATGGAGATCAAGCATAACATCTGCAAAAACCCTACGAAGTGCAGACTGTGATACAGATCATCAGTTATTAGAAGCAGATCTGAAATTAAAACTCAAAAAGCTTACCCGAGGACCAAGGCCACTTCGTTTTGATCTCACAAACATACCAGACGCATACAACATAGAAGTTAGGAATCGCTTTGGGGTCTTGATGTCTGTACAAGAAGAAATGACACCGGATGAACTGGCAGTACAAGCTAGAGATATCTTGATAAATGCAGCCAAAGATCTAATTCCGACCAAGAAAAAGCAACTTAAGCCATGGATTACATTAGACACGTTAGAATTAATAAAACAACGAAGGGAGCTGAAACAGAAAGGAGATGAATCAATTAACCACAGGATGAAGTATAAATCTTTAACTCGAGAAATAAGAAAGAACACAAGAAAGGACAAAAATCAATATATACAAGATTGCTGTACCAGAATAGAGCAATATCATAAGGCTGGAAGAGATTATGAAATGTTCAAGGAAATGAAGTTATTGACAAGAAATGTTCAACCTCAATTGAATGTTATCTGTGACAAGATGGGAAATACCTTAACAGAATCTAGACAAATTCTAGAAAGATGGCAGGAGTACTGCAGTGGAATGTATGATATGAGTGACAGTGAGGATATGAATGAGATACATGAGCCAACGACAGCAGAGACAGAACCTGAACCCTCATTAGATGAAATTGCTGGGCTATAAAGCACCTGAAGAATGGTAAATTTTCTGGATGTGATGAGATACCAGCTGAACTAATTAAAGCGGGAGGAGAAGAAAGCATACACATAAATCATGCATTATGTACAAAGATTTGGAAATATGGTATATGGCCAAAAGATTGGAAGAGAACTATCTTCATTCCAATACCAAAATAGGGCAACCTGAAATTATGCACCAACTATAGAACTGTTGCCCTGATCAGTCATGCAAGTAAAATCCTACTAAAAGTCATAATGTGAAGACTTAGTAAGAAAATGGAAGAAGAGATTAACGTAGTTCAAGCTGGATTTAGACAAGGAAGAGGAACAAGAGATCACATATTCAACATGCGTTTAATAATAGAGAAGTGCAGAGAATTTAATGTAAACCTATACTCATGTTTTGTGGATTATTCAAAGGCATTTGACTGTGTACAGCATCAGAAACTTT
>CAWUFQ010000022.1:0-21540 GCA_963921405.1 Cepaea hortensis
TCAGGTAAGGCTCTAGTGTACCTCTTCAGTTGATACGCTCTATATATTTCATTGTGTCATTTCCTTATGTTCTGCAGGTTTCCTAATGGTTTGTTGGTGTTATCTTGTAAAACCTTAAACTTGCGATACCCCAGAGATTATTTTCATGATATTCTTAACATTCTTCTAAAAAAAAATAGCATCTCCACTGCCTTCAATTTCTTCATCATATCATCCCAGAATAATCAGCATTTGCATTCGCTCAGTATAACAGGCTCACACGCTTTTTTAGGCGAAATTTCGAACCTGGGTTAACTTGAAGCTTTCAATTGTTTTCACGTGTATTGTATCCTCTAAATCCCATCTTTTGCAAATACCTTCTAAGAGTTAAGTCAAGAACTGGCGTAACATCTCTCCGGACATTCATATACCTCCCTCGGTCTCTAACTTCAACAGCCAGCGAAGAGTCCTAATGCAAATCGCACCCATTGCAGTTTGACGATATGTCCGCCTGGTCTTTCCTGAGAGCACTTATTTGACTTCTAATGGTTCAATAGCTGTGAATGTATTAATGATGTTATCTGAGGGGTCTGATAGGCATCAGGGTATTGTTTTTTTTCTCTTCGCTTTGAACTCAGGCTTTGTCAACCCACGTGACCATACTTCTAAATGAACTGGACTGATATTTGCGTGTCACTTAGCTTACCTCATCATCAGTGTCCTTTGCCATCAGGCGAACCCACTGCAACTTCTGAGATACTTGTAGTTTACGCCCCCCCAAACAAACGTCACACGTTGCTTTCTAAACGGCCGACGCATCTTATCGTTGAAATCAACACAAAGCGATCTGCTACCAAAACGGCCGCAGGTTATTTTAAAAAAAAACTGGATTCGGTATGACGGGGAATAATACGACTGCGCGTCTCACTGTCCTCTTAGCCACGGAGACTTGATGGGTAATACGATCAATATAACACCGGCAACCTTCACTTCCCATGCCAAATCCTGGTGACCATGTAAGCTGGCTATACCTGGGAGTCAATGTCATTTAAAACACGTCCACCTCCATAAGTATTCCAACATTTGACCAACAAGCCGGCAACTTGGCGCCCTAGCCTTGTACCACGGCTACTACCCCTAAGTAAGTAAAGTACGGGTTTGCATGTTCACGTCTTAATTCGCATTGAGCATATGGCACTATATTCATACTTGATGCACTATTTATACTTCGTGATATATTCATACTTGATGCTATATTCATACTTGATGCTATATTCATACTTGATGCTATATTCATGCTTGATACTATATTCATACTTCGTGATATATTCATACTTGATACCATATTCATACTTGATACCATATTCATACTTGATACCATATTCATACTTGATACCATATTCATACTTGATGCTATATTCATACTTGATGCTATATTCATACTTGATACCATATTCATACTTGATACCATATTCATACTTGATGCTATATTCATACTTGATGCTATATTCATACTTGATACCATATTCATACTTGATACCATATTCATACTTGATGCTATATTCATACTTGATGCCATATTCATACTTGATACCATATTCATACTTGATGCTATATTCATACTTGATGCTATATTCATACTTGATGCTATATTCATACTTGATACCATATTCATACTTGATACCATATTCATACTTGATGCTATATTCATACTTGATGCCATATTCATACTTGATACCATATTCATACTTGATGCTATATTCATACTTGATGCTATATTCATACTTGATGCTATATTCATACTTGATACCATATTCATACTTGATACCATATTCATACTTGATACCATATTAATACTTGATACCATATTCATACTTGATGCTATATTCATACTTGATACCATATTCATACTTGATGCTATATTCATACTTGATGCTATATTCATACTTGATACCATATTCATACTTGATGCCATATTCATACTTGATGCTATATTCATACTTGATGCTATATTCATACTTGATACCATATTCATACTTGATGCTATATTCATACTTGATACCATATTCATACTTGATACCATATTCATACTTGATACCATATTCATACTTGATACCATATTCATACTTGATGCTATATTCATACTTGATACCATATTCATACTTGATGCTATATTCATACTTGATGCTATATTCATACTTGATACCATATTCATACTTGATGCTATATTCATACTTGATGCTATATTCATACTTGATGCTATATTCATACTTGATACCATATTCATACTTGATACCATATTCATACTTGATACCATATTCATACTTGATACCATATTCATACTTGATGCTATATTCATACTTGATACCATATTCATACTTGATGATATATTCATACTTGATGCTATATTCATACTTGATACCATATTCATACTTGATACCATATTCATACTTGATGCTATATTCATACTTGATGCTATATTCATACTTGATGCTATATTCATACTTGATACCATATTCATACTTGATGCTATATTCATACTTGATACCATATTCATACTTGATACCATATTCATACTTGATGCTATATTCATACTTGATGCTATATTCATACTTGATGCTATATTCATACTTGATACCATATTCATACTTGATGCTATATTCATACTTGATACCATATTCATACTTGATACCATATTCATACTTGATGCTATATTCATACTTGATGCTATATTCATACTTGATGCCATATTCATACTTGATACCATATTCATACTTGATGCTATATTCATACTTGATGCTACATTTATACTTGATGCTATATTCATACTTGATACCATATTCATACTTGATGCTACATTTATACTTGATGCTATATTCATACTTGATGCCATATTCATACTTGATACCATATTCATACTTGATACCATATTCATACTTGATGCTACATTTATACTTGATGCTATATTCATACTTGATGCTACATTTATACTTGATGCTATATTCATACTTGATGCTACATTTATACTTGATGCTATATTCATACTTGATGCTACATTTATACTTGATGCTATATTCATACTTGATGCTACATTTATACTTGATACCATATTCATACTTGATGCTACATTTATACTTGATGCTATATTCATACTTGATGCCATATTCATACTTGATACCATATTCATACTTGATACCATATTCATACTTGATGCTACATTTATACTTGATGCTATATTCATACTTGATGCTACATTTATACTTGATGCTATATTCATACTTGATGCTATATTCATACTTGATGCCATATTCATACTTGATACCATATTCATACTTGATACCATATTCATACTTGATGCTACATTTATACTTGATGCTATATTCATACTTGATGCTACATTTATACTTGATACCATATTCATACTTGATGCTATATTCATACTTGACGCTACATTTATACTTGATGCTATATTCATACTTGATACCATATTCATACTTGATACCATATTCATACTTGATACCATATTCATACTTGATGCTACATTTATACTTGATGCTATATTCATACTTGATGCCATATTCATACTTGATACCATATTCATGCTTGATACCATATTCATACTTGATACCATATTCATACTTGATGCTATATTCATACTTGATGCTACATTTATACTTGATGCTATATTCATACTTGATGCTATATTCATACTTGATGCTATATTCATACTTGATACCATATTCATACTTGATACCATATTCATACTTGATGCTATATTCATACTTGATGCCATATTCATACTTGATACCATATTCATACTTGATGCTATATTCATACTTGATGCTATATTCATACTTGATGCTATATTCATACTTGATACCATATTCATACTTGATACCATATTCATACTTGATACCATATTCATACTTGATACCATATTCATACTTGATGCTATATTCATACTTGATACCATATTCATACTTGATGCTATATTCATACTTGATGCTATATTCATACTTGATACCATATTCATATTTGATGCCATATTCATACTTGATGCTATATTCATACTTGATGCTATATTCATACTTGATGCTATATTCATACTTGATACCATATTCATACTTGATACCATATTCATACTTGATACCATATTCATACTTGATACCATATTCATACTTGATACCATATTCATACTTGATGCTATATTCATACTTGATGCTATATTCATACTTGATACCATATTCATACTTGATGCTATATTCATACTTGATGCTATATTCATACTTGATGCTATATTCATACTTGATACCATATTCATACTTGATACCATATTCATACTTGATACCATATTCATACTTGATACCATATTCATACTTGATACCATATTCATACTTGATGCTATATTCATACTTGATACCATATTCATACTTGATGCTATATTCATACTTGATGCTATATTCATACTTGATACCATATTCATACTTGATACCATATTCATACTTGATGCTATATTCATACTTGATGCTATATTCATACTTGATGCTATATTCATACTTGATACCATATTCATACTTGATGCTATATTCATACTTGATACCATATTCATACTTGATACCATATTCATACTTGATGCTATATTCATACTTGATGCTATATTCATACTTGATGCTATATTCATACTTGATACCATATTCATACTTGATGCTATATTCATACTTGATACCATATTCATACTTGATACCATATTCATACTTGATGCTATATTCATACTTGATGCTATATTCATACTTGATGCCATATTCATACTTGATACCATATTCATACTTGATGCTATATTCATACTTGATGCTACATTTATACTTGATGCTATATTCATACTTGATACCATATTCATACTTGATGCTACATTTATACTTGATGCTATATTCATACTTGATGCCATATTCATACTTGATACCATATTCATACTTGATACCATATTCATACTTGATGCTACATTTATACTTGATGCTATATTCATACTTGATGCTACATTTATACTTGATGCTATATTCATCCTTGATGCTACATTTATACTTGATGTTATATTCATACTTGATGCTACATTTATACTTGATGCTATATTCATACTTGATGCTACATTTATACTTGATACCATATTCATACTTGATGCTACATTTATACTTGATGCTATATTCATACTTGATGCCATATTCATACTTGATACCATATTCATACTTGATACCATATTCATACTTGATGCTACATTTATACTTGATGCTATATTCATACTTGATGCTACCTTTATACTTGATGCTATATTCATACTTGATGCTATATTCATACTTGATGCCATATTCATACTTGATACCATATTCATACTTGATACCATATTCATACTTGATGCTACATTTATACTTGATGCTATATTCATACTTGATGCTACATTTATACTTGATACCATATTCATACTTGATGCTATATTCATACTTGATGCTACATTTATACTTGATGCTATATTCATACTTGATACCATATTCATACTTGATACCATATTCATACTTGATACCATATTCATATTTGATGCTACATTTATACTTGATGCTATATTCATACTTGATGCCATATTCATACTTGATACCATATTCATGCTTGATACCATATTCATACTTGATACCATATTCATACTTGATGCTATATTCATACTTGATGCTACATTTATACTTGATGCTATATTCATACTTGATGCTACATTTATACTTGATGCTATATTCATACTTGATGCTACATTTATACTTGATGCTATATTCATACTTGATGCTACATTTATACTTGATGCTATATTCATACTTGATGCTACATTTATACTTGATACCATATTCATACTTGATGCTACATTTATACTTGATGCTATATTCATACTTGATGCCATATTCATACTTGATACCATATTCATACTTGATACCATATTCATACTTGATGCTACATTTATACTTGATGCTATATTCATACTTGATGCTACATTTATACTTGATGCTATATTCATACTTGATGCTATATTCATACTTGATACCATATTCATACTTGATACCATATTCATACTTGATACCATATTCATACTTGATGCTACATTTATACTTGATGCTATATTCATACTTGATGCTACATTTATACTTGATACATATTCATACTTGATGCTATATTCATACTTGATGCTACATTTATACTTGATGCTATATTCATACTTGATACCATATTCATACTTGATACCATATTCATACTTGATACCATATTCATACTTGATGCTACATTTATACTTGATGCTATATTCATACTTGATGCCATATTCATACTTGATACCATATTCATGCTTGATACCATATTCATACTTGATACCATATTCATACTTGATGCTATATTCATACTTGATGCTACATTTATACTTGATGCTATATTCATACTTGATACCATATTCATACTTGATGCTATATTCATACTTGATGCTATATTCATACTTGATGCTATATTCATACTTGATGCCATATTCATACTTGATGCTATATTCATACTTGATGCTATATTCATACTTGATGCTATATTCATACTTGATACCATATTCATACTTGATGCTATATTCATACTTGATGCTATATTCATACTTGATGCTATATTCATACTTGATGCCATATTCATACTTGATGCTATATTCATACTTGATGCTATATTCATACTTGATGCTATATTCATACTTGATACCATATTCATACTTGATGCTATATTCATACTTGACGCTATATTTATACTTGATGCTATATTCATACTTGATGGGTGATGTGGCCAGTATCACTCAGGTAGCCTTTACTTCCCAAGAATCTTCCAGGCGCCTATTATATACTGGGTCAACTTAAGAGCCCAGATCAATGATTACAATCCGAATCTGTGGAGCTGCGGGATCGAACCCCTGTTTACCACGCTGGCAGGCGAGTGTCTAGCCACTAGCTACCGATGTTCCCGCTACCAAAGTGTCATGTTGTAAATTTAGTATGACAGTTCACACGAGCAAGCACTCCAACCCACGACCAGCCTGCCGTAGTAAAGCATCGTGATCAATCGACACATTGAAAACGAATTTGTATAGACACGAAATGAAACCTTTCTATTTCTATCCATTCTCGTTGTATTTATGGTAATAATTGTTTTTGTATTAATAGCCATAATGTACGCAAACATTACCTTAGTCGTGCATGTTTTTCTGCATCTTTCTCAGCTTCGCAATCTCTAGTGATATTTTTTGCTGCCACCACGATCTGAATCAACCAATATCTGATTACCAGGGTCTTGCTCCGTTGTTCTAGATTCATCTTCTACATTTCTCAGACGAAAATTATATGCTAAGATCCAGTGGAGAAACCAATAAATGCTAAAATACTGTCATCATCATCATGTACCGTGTCGACAAGCGTGGGCTATCATGTTTCGCCATCTCAGTCGATCACCAGGATCTTGGATCAACCATGTGTTCTTGTTTCGATTGTGACAAGCCATAGACGGTAATTGTATTTTTACTTATGTAAGTGAGACAGTTGTAGAACTCATGCCATCAGTCACACAAGTCATGACGTGATAAAGTAGATATGATCCCTGTGCTTGTACTTATATAAATGTGACAGTTGTAGAACTCATGCCATCACCCACACACGGCGAGCTGTGCTAAAGTAGAGACGAGCCCTGTACTTATATAAATGTGACAGTTGTAGAACTCATGCCATCAGCCACACACGGCGAGCTGTGCTAAAGTAGAGACGAGCCCTGTACTTATATAAATGTGACAGTTGTAGAACTCATGCCACCAGCCACACACGGCGAGCTGTGCTAAAGTAGAGACGACCATGTACTTATATAAATGTGACAGTTGTAGAACTCATGCCACCAGCCACACACGGCGAGCTGTGCTAAAGTAGAGACGACCATGTACTTATATAAATGTGACAGTTGTAGAACTCATGCCATCACCCACACACAGCTAGCTGTGCTAAAGTAGAGACGAGCCCTGTACTTATATAAATGTGACAGTTGTAGAACTCATGCCACCAGCCACACACGGCGAGCTGTGCTAAAGTAGAGACGACCATGTACTTATATAAATGTGACAGTTGTAGAACTCATGCCATCACCCACACACAGCGAGCTGTGCTAAAGTAGAGACGAGCCCTGTACTTATATAAATGTGACAGTTGTAGAACTCATGCCATCAGCCACACACGGCGAGCTGTGCTAAAGTAGAGATGAGCCCTGTACTTATATAAATGTGACAGTTGTAGAACTCATGCCACCAGCCACACACGGCGAGTTGTGCTAAAGTAGAGACGAGCCCTGTACTTATATAAATGTGACAGTTGTAGAACTCATGCCACCAGCCACACACGGCGAGTTGTGCTAAAGTAGAGACGAGCCCTGTACTTATATAAATGTGACAGTTGTAGAACTCATGCCACCAGCCACACACGGCGAGCTGTGCTAAAGTAGAGACGAGCCCTGTACTTATATAAATGTGACAGTTGTAGAACTCATGCCACCAGCCACACACGGCGAGCTGTGCTAAAGTAGAGACGAGCCCTGTACTTAAATAAATGTGACAGTTGTAGAACTCATGCCACCAGCCACACACGGCGAGCTGTGCTAAAGTAGAGACGACCCATGTACTTATATAAATGTGACAGTTGTAGAACTCATGCCACCAGCCACACACGGCGAGCTGTGCTAAAGTAGAGACGACCCATGTACTTATATAAATGTGACAGTTGTAGAACTCATGCCACCAGCCACACACGGCGAGCTGTGCTAAAGTAGAGACGAGCCCTGTACTTATATAAATGTGACAGTTGTAGAACTCATGCCACCAGTCAAATCAAATCAAATCAACTTTATTAGGGTCACAAATTGGGCGCGCAGGCCCGTCTTACATTCGGCCCTTCCAATCAGTCGTCTTTCGTTCATCAAGAGCATTATACATTTACATTGGAAGAAAAATAAACATTGTAAAATGAATGTTGTAAACATAAACAAGGCTAAACATGGAGAAAAATGTGTACATAAAAAGTATGTGATGTAAAAGTAGTGATGCCATCGCGTCCCACACACGCACACACATACCACACACACACTCTCTCTCTCTCTCACTCTCACTCACTCATTCACTCACACACACACACTCTCACTCATTCACTCTCCCGCTCACTCATTCACTCTCCCGTTCACTCA
The DNA here is from genome assembly GCA_963921405.1 of Cepaea hortensis. Classification (NCBI taxonomy): domain Eukaryota; kingdom Metazoa; phylum Mollusca; class Gastropoda; order Stylommatophora; family Helicidae; genus Cepaea; species Cepaea hortensis. The sequence goes on from CAWUFQ010000022.1 coordinate 9,244, forward strand.
TTCACTCTCCCGCTCACTCATTCACTCTCCCGCTCACTCATTCACTCTCCCGCTCACTCATTCACTCTCACTCATTCTGTCTCTCCCGCTCACTCATTCACTCTCCCGCTCACTCATTCAATATCCCGCTCACTCATTCACTCTCCCGTTCAATCATTCACTCTCCCGCTCACTCATTCACTCTCACGCTCACTCATTCACTCTCACGCTCACTCATTCACTGTCCCGCTCACTCATTCACTCTGCCGCTCACTCATTCACTCTCACGCTCACTCATTTACTCACACGCCCACTCATTCACTCTCACGCTCAATCATTCACTCTCCCGCTCACTGATTCACTCTCCCGCTCACTGATTCACTCTCACGCTCACTCATTCCTTCTCACGCTCACTGATTCACTCTCACTCATTCACTCTCACGCTCACTCAATCACTCTCACGCTCACTCATTCACTCTCACGCTCACTCATTCACTCTCACTAATTCACTCTTCCGCTCACTCATTCACTCTCCCGCTCACTCATTCACTCTCCCGCTCACTCATTCACTCTCACGCTCACTCATTCACTCTCACGCTCACTCATTCACTCTCACTCATTCACTCACACTCATTCACTCCCACACATAGACAATCTCACTCATTCACTCTCCAGCTCACTCATTCGCTCTCACGCTCACTCATTCACTCTCCCGCTCACTCATTCACTCTCCCGCTCACTCATTCACTCTCACTCATTCACTCTCCGTCTCACTCATTCACTCTCACGCTCAATCATTCACTCTCCCGCTCACTCATTCACTCTCACGCTCACTCATTCACTCTCACGCTCACTCATTCACTCTCACACTCACTCATTCACTCTTACGCTCACTCATTCACTCTCACGCTCACTCATTCTGTCTCTCATTCACACTCACTCACTCTCTCACTCAAACTACAGTAATGAACATAAGTTTAGATTATACATGATAAAATCAAATGGTATTTAACTTATAATATGACAGATGAGAATACACACACATATGGATTCGCGTGTTATATAACATGCGTGTTACATGACATGCATCTGATCAGCTCTCTCTCTCTCTCTCTCTCTCTCTCTCTCTCTCTCTCTCTCTCTTTCTCTCTGTATTCTTTCATATACACACACTCACACGTATGCGTACGCTCACACACACACACACACACACACACACACACACTCTCTCTCTCTTTCTCTCTCATTCACTCTCAATCTCACTAATTCACTCTCCCGCTCACTCATTCACTCTCACGATCACTCATTCACTCTCACGCTCACTCATTCGCTCTCACGCTCACTCATTCACTCTCCCGCTCACTCATTCACTCTCCAGCTCACTCATTCACTCTCACGCTCACTCATTCACTCTCAAGCTCACTCATTCACTCTCCCGCTCACTCATTCATTCTCCCGCTCACTCATTTACTCTCCAGCTCACTCATTCACTCTCCCGCTCACTCATTCACTCTCACGCTCACTCATTCTGTCTCTCCCGCTCACTCATTCACTCTCCCGCTCACTCATTCACTCTCCCGCTCACCCATTCACTCTCCCGCTCACTCATTTACTCTCCCGTTTAATCATTCACTCTCACTCATTCACTCTCACGCTCACTCATTCACTCTCATGCTCACTCATTCACTGTCCCGCTCAATCATTCACTCTGCCGCTCACTCATTCACTCTCACACTCACTCATTTACTCTCACGCTCACTCATTCACTCTCACGCTCAATCATTCACTCTCCCGCTCATTGATTCACTCTCACGCTCACTCTCACGCTCACTCATTCCTTCTCACGCTCACTCATTCACTCTCACTCATTCCTTCTCACGCTCACTCATTCACTCTCACTCATTCACTCTCACGCTCACTCATTCACTCTCACGCTCACTCATTCACTCTCACGCTCACTCATTCACTCTCCCGCTCAATCATTTACTCTCCCGCTCACTCATTCACTCTCCCGCTCACTCATTCACTCTCCCGCTCACTCATTCACTCTCCCGCTCACTCATTCACTCTTTCGCTCACTCATTCACTCTTCCGCTCACTCATTCACTCTCACGCTCACTCATTCACTCTCACGCTCACTCATTCAATCTCACTCATTCACTCACACACAGAGACACTCTCACTCATTCACTCTCCCGCTCACTCATTCGCTCTCACGCTCACTCATTCACTCTCCCGCTCACTCATTCACCCTCACGCTCACTCATTCACTCTCACTCATTCACTCTCCCGCTCACTCATTCACTCTCACTCATTCACTCTCCCGCTCACTCATTCACTCTCACGCTCAATCATTCACTCTCCCGCTCACTCATTCACTCTCACGCTCACTCATTTACTCTCACGCTCACTCATTCACTCTCACTCATTCACTCTCACGCTCACTCATTCACTCTCACGCTCACTCATTCTGTCTCTCATTCACACTCACTCACTCTCTCACTCAAACTACAGTAATGAACATAAGTTTAGATTATACATGATAAAATCAAATGGTATTTAACTTATAATATGACAGATGAGAATACACAAACATATGGATACGCGTGTTACATAACATGCGTGTTACATGACATGCATCTGCTCAGCTCTCTCTCTCTCTCTCTCTCTCTCTCTCTCTCTCTCTCTCTCTGTATTCTTTCATATACACACACTCACACGCATGCGCGCGCTCACACACACACACACACTAACACATCAACTCTCCCACTGTCTCACTCTCTAACACACAATCCTACACACACACACTCACTCTCTCAATCACACTCTCTCACACATACACGTACACATGAACGCATGCACGCACGCACCCACTCCCTCACTCACTCTCACACATAAACGTACGAATGCATGCACTGACACATTCCCCCACCATTTCTCGCTCAATCACTCTCTCCACACACACGCATGCACACACGCATTCACTCTCTCCCTCTCTCTGACACCCACTCTCTCTCTCTCTCTCTCTCTCTCTCTCTCTCTCTCTCTCTCTCTCTCTCTCTCTTTCTCTCGCTCCCACACGCACACACATATATAGTGAACAATTATAATGAACAATTATACTGAACAATTATACCAGTAAATGAATTATGGTGGCATATAGTCGGTATGGATTAAGTATTGAAAGAGTTTTCGGTTAAATGTGTAGGGACTCATTGGAGTTTTCAGATCTGGAGGCAGATGATTCCATAAGTGAGCACCAGAATAGGAAAAACATGTTTTGTATAGGTCCAATCTAGGCTTTGAGACATGTAACAAATTTAGGCGCTTGATGTTCATTGCATTAGATTGAATCAGCGGCAGAAGATACTCTGGGGTATTTTGAGATATAATTTTATTCACTAATTGGCTTTGTTGAAAAGGAAGCGCTTTTGTAGTGGTAGAAGTCTTAGATGACTGTACAAATTATTACTTTCAACGTGCTTTATGCCAGAAACCAGACGAATAGCGCGGTTTTGTAGAGAACATAGTCGTTTTAAATTAGATTTAGGGCAACCATCCCAAACTGTGGAACAGTAATCGAGATGTGATTGGATATAGCATGTATAGAATATTTTTCGTGTGCTTTCGTCCAGGAAGTGCTGAATTTTAGCAAGTTGGTAAACTTTTTGTGCTATTTTCTTGGTAAGAGCGTGAACATGAGAGCTCCAGTTCAAATGGCTGTCTATTAAAAGCCCTAGTGTTTTATGTTCAGTCACATTAACTATAGGTAACGTGCCCATGCGGAGTTCGAGCGGTGATCCAGTTATGGCTAGTGTCTGTAGTTTTTGTCTGGTCGTTATTAGCATGGATTTGGTTTTGCCGATGTTAATTTGCATGCGGTTTTCATTGCTCCATCTAGTAAGATTATCAAGTTCCTTTTGTAAAGAATTCTCTAATTCACTACGGTTTTCTTGACTAGTATATATAGTACAGTCGTCAGCAAATAGATCACAAGTTGTATTGATATATAAAGGAAGATCTTTAATATAAACTGCAAAAAGCAGCGGACCTAGTATTGAGCCCTGAGGCACACCAATATTAAGCTGTGTGGGTCTTGATAGACAGTTGTTGAAGGACACGACTTGTTGCCTGTCGGATAGAAATGACGTAATTATGTTCACCATGTTTGTGCTTGTCTTCATTTGCTTTAGTTTTCTAATTAAAATATCATGATCTACCATATCAAAAGCTTTTTTAAAGTCTACAAACACCGCTCCACAAATTCTACCGTTGTTGATGTTTAAGTGCCAGTTATCGGTCATTTTTGTTAGAGCACTATGGCAAGAATATTTAGGTCGAAACCCAGATTGACTGTTAATTATTAGATCGTTGTTAATTAAATGGTGTAACGTTATTTTATGAATGTGTTTTTCTAGTGGTTTTGATAGCGACGATAATAAGGAAATAGGTCTATAATTACCCAAAACGCTATTATCGATTGAGCCATTTTTAATTAGCGGAAACAATTTAGCAATTTTAAAAGCAGATGGAAAGTAGTTTTTGGCCAGGCACTGGTTATATATGCACGTTAAGGACTCACTAATGACTGGTGCAGCACAACGAAGAATTCTATTACTGATACCATCTAGGCCGTGTGAGTTTGTTGATTTGAGGTTCATGAGATATTTATAAACGTCTGCAACAGACATTAAAGGAATCTCATCGGGAATATTTCTGGTGCACTTCTCCTCACAGAATGATGCCAGTGAACTTAAATTACACGATGAGTCTGGTATTGAAGACTTTAGATTCACGGCGAGCTGTGCTAAAGTAGAGACGACCCATGTACTTATATAAATGTGACAGTTGTAGAACTCATGCCACCAGCCACACACAGCGAGCTGTGCTAAAGTAGAGACGAGACCTGTACTTATATAAATGTGACAGTTGTAGAACTCATGCCATCACCTACACACCGCGAGCTGTGCTAAAGTAGAGACGAGCCCTGTAGTTATATACATATGACAGTTGTAGAAATCATGCCACCAGCCACACACAGCGAGCTGTGCTAAAGTAGAGACGAGCACTGTAGTTATATACATGTGACAGTTGTAGAACTCGAGCCATCACCCACACACGGCGATCTGTGCTAATGTAGAGACGAGCCCTGTAGTTATATACATGTGACAGTTGTAGAACTCATGACACCAGCCACACACGGCAAGCTGTGCTAAAGTAGAGACGAGCTCTGTAGTTATATACATGTGACAGTTGTAGAACTCATGCCACCAGCCACGCACGGCGAGCTGTGCTAAAGTAGAGACGAGCCCTGTAGTTATATACATGTGACAGTTGTAGAACTCATGCCACCAGCCACACACGGCGAGCTGTGCTAAAGTAGAGACGACCCATGTACTAGTATTATATTAGGGTGACAGTTGTAGAACTCATGCCACCAGCCAACACGGCGAGCTGTGCTAAAGTAGAGACGACCCATGTACTTATATAAATGTGACAGTTGTAGAACTCATGCCATCAGCCACACACGGCGAGCTGTGCTAAAGTAGAGACGAGCCCTGTACTTATATAAATGTGACAGTTGTAGAACTCATGCCACCAGCCACACAAGGCGAGCTGTGCTAAAGTAGAGACGAGCCCTGTACTTATATAAATGTGACAGTTGTAGAACTCATGCCACCAGCCACACACGGCGAGCTGTGCTAAAGTACAGACGAGCCATGTAGTTATATAAATGTGACAGTTGTAGAACTCATGCCATCAGCCACACGGCGAGCTGTGCTAAAGTAGAGACGAGCCCTGTACTTATATAAACGTGACAGTTGTAGAACACATGCCACCAGCCACACACGGCGAGCTGTGCTAAAGTAGAGACGAGCCCTGTACTTATATAAATGTGACAGTTGTAGAACTCATGCCACCAGCCACACACGGCGAGCTGTGCTAAAGTAGAGACGACCCATGTACTAGTATTATATTAGTGTGACGGTTGTAGAACTCATGCCACCAGCCAACACGGCGAGCTGTGCTAAAGTAGAGACGACCCATGTACTTATATAAATGTGACAGTTGTAGAACTCATACCACCAGCCACACACGGCGAGTTGTGCTAAAGTAGAGACGAGCCCTGTACTTATATAAATGTGACAGTTGTAGAACTCATGCCATCAGCCACACACGGCGAGCTGTGCTAAAGTAGAGACGAGCCCTGTACTTATATAAATGTGACAGTTGTAGAACTCATGCCATCACCCACACACAGCGAGCTGTGCTAAAGTAGAGACGAGCCCTGTACTTATATAAATGTGACAGTTGTAGAACTCATGCCATCACCCACACACAGCGAGCTGTGCTAAAGTAGAGACGAGCCCTGTACTTATATAAATGTGACAGTTGTAGAACTCATGCCATCAGCCACACACGGCGATCTTTGCTAAAGTAGAGACGAGCCCTGTACTTATATAAATGTGACAGTTGTAGAACTCATGCCACCAGCCACACACGGCGAGCTGTGCTAAAGTAGAGACGACTATGTACTTATATAAATGTGCAAGTTGTAGAACTCATGCCATCACCCACACACAGCGAGCTGTGCTAAAGTAGAGACGAGCCCTGTACTTATATAAATGTGACAGTTGTAGAACTCATGCCACCAGCCACACACGGCGAGTTGTGCTAAAGTAGAGACGATCCCTGTACTTATATAAATGTGACAGTTGTAGAACTCAAGCCACCAGCCACACACGGCGAGCTGTGCTAAAGTAGAGACGAGCCCTGTACTTATATAAATGTGACAGTTGTAGAACTCATGCCACCAGCCACACACGGCGAGCTGTGCTAAAGTAGAGACGACCATGTACTTATATAAATGTGACAGTTGTAGAACTCATGCCACCAGCCAACACGGCGAGCTGTGCTAAATTAGAGACGAGCCCTGTACTTATATAAATGTGACAGTTGTAGAACTCATGCCACCAGCCACACACGGCGAGCTGTGCTAAAGTAGAGACGACCCATGTACTTATATAAATGTGACAGTTGTAGAACTCATGCCACCAGCCACACACGGCGAGCTGTGTTAAAGTAGAGACGAGCCCTGTACTTATATAAATGTGACAGTTGTAGAACTCATGCCACCAGTCACACACGGCGAGCTGTGCTAAAGTAGAGACGACCCATGTACTTATATAAATGTGACAGTTGTAGAACTCATACCATCACACACACACCGCGAGCTGTGCTAAAGTAGAGACGAGCCCTGTAGTTATATACATGTGACAGTTGTAGAACTCATGCCACCAGCCACACACAGCGAGCTGTGCTAAAGTAGAGACTAGCACTGTAGTTATATACATGTGACAGTTGTAGAACTCGTGCCATCACCCACACACGGCGAGTGTGCTAATGTAGAGACGAGCCCTGTAGTTATATACATGTGACAGTTGTAGAACTCATGACACCAGCCACACACGGCGAGCTGTGCTAAAGTAGAGACGAGCCCTGTAGTTATATACATGTGACAGTTGTAGAACTCATGCCACCAGCCACGCACGGCGAGCTGTGCTAAAGTATAGACGAGCCCTGTAGTTATATACATGTGACAGTTGTAGAACTCATGCCACCAGCCACACACGGCGAGCTGTGCTAAAGTAGAGACGACCCATATACTTATATAAATGTGACAGTTGTAGAACTCATGCCACCAGCCACACACGGCGAGCTGTGCTAAAGTAGAGACGAGCCCTGTACTTATATAAATGTGACAGTTGTAGAACTCATGCCACCAGTCACACACGGCGAGCTGTGCTAAAGTAGAGACGACCCATGTACTTATATAAATGTGACAGTTGTAGAACTCATGCCACCAGCCACACACAGCGAGCTGTGCTAAAGTAGAGACGAGCCCTGTAGTTATATACATGTGACAGTTGTAGAACTCGTGCCATCACCCACACACGGCGAGCTGTGCTAATATAGAGACGAGCCCTGTAGTTATATACATGTGACAGTTGTAGAACTCATGACACCAGCCACACACGGCGAGCTGTGCTAAAGTAGAGACGAGCCCTGTAGTTATATACATGTGACAGTTGTAGAACTCATGCCACCAGCCACGCACGGCGAGCTGTGCTAAAGTAGAGACGAGCCCTGTAGTTATATACATGTGACAGTTGTAGAACTCATGCCACCAGCCACACACGGCGAGCTGTGCTAAAGTAGAGACGACCCATGTACTAGTATTATATTAGTGTGACAGTTGTAGAACTCATGCCACCAGCCAACACGACGAGCTGTGCTAAAGTAGAGACGACCCATGTACTTATATAAATGTGACAGTTGTAGAACTCATGCCACCAGCCACACACGGCGAGCTGTGCTAAAGTAGAAACGACCCATGTACTTATATAAATGTGACAGTTGTAGAACTCATGCCACCAGCCACACACGGCGAGCTGTGCTAAAGTAGAGACGAGCCCTGTACTTATATAAATGTGACAGTTGTAGAACTCATGCCACCAGTCACACACGGCGAGCTGTGCTAAAGTAGAGACGACCCATGTACTTATATAAATGTGACAGTTGTAGAACTCATGCCACCAGCCACACACAGCGAGCTGTGCTAAAGTAGAGACGAGCCCTGTATTTATATAAATGTGACAGTTGTAGAACTCATGCCATCACCCACACACGGCGAGCTGTGCTAAAGTAGAGACGAGCCCTGTAGTTATATACATGTGACAGTTGTAGAACTCATGGCATCACCCACACACGGCGAGCTGTGCTAATGTAGAGACGAGCCCTGTAGTTATATACATGTGACAGTTGTAGAACTCATGCCACCAGCCACGCACGGCGAGCTGTGCTAAAGTAGAGACGAGCCCTGTAGTTATATACATGTGACAGTTGTAGAACTCATGCCACCAGCCACACACGGCGAGCTGTGCTAACGTAGAGACGACCCATGTACTAGTATTATATTAGTGTGACAGTTGTAGAACTCATGCCACCAGCCAACACAGCGAGCTGTGCTAAAGTAGAGACGACCCATGTACTTATATAAATGTGACAGTTGTAGAACTCATGCCACCAGCCACGCAAGGCGAGCTGTGCTAAAGTAGAGACGACCCATGTACTAGTATTATATTAAACAATATAAAATGACACAAAGTAGTGCAGCTTTACATAACAGGGTTACGACATATACAGAACGTTGCGGCGGTTAGCCTTCATCAGCAAACAAACACATTCACAAACACAACATACAGTCAAGGAGACCTCCTGTGACTGCATTAGAAGGTGATGACAGGACGAGAGGAACAAATGCATGGAAAAATAGAAGCAATGAAGAGAAAATGAGAATTGAAAAAAAATGTTAATTGAAAAGAATGTTAGTTAAAGAAAATGTTTAATAGAAAAACTGCATACTCACCTCACGTACGGATCTGTAAATGACTACGAAAATCTCGGGTGTAGTTATATACGGTGCTGGGTGTTACGGTTCAGTGAGCACATAGAAAGAAGGGGGCGGGGTAGGAGGCGTGTAAAATTGAAGGTGTTATTGACCAAGACCCCATTGTGTTATTTAAGTTTTGGGTTGACTGGTGTGCATGAACACGCGTACATACATAGACACACTTCAACAGACAAAATGCTAGTGTATGTGGACATATGCACAGTATATGCAAGAAGAGAGAGAGAGAGAGAGAGAGAGAGAGAGAGAGAGAGAGAGAGAGAGGAGAGCGAGAGAGAGAGGAGAGCGAGAGAGACAGACAGACAGAGAGAGACAGAGAGTGACAGAGAGAGACAGAGAGAGGAAAAGTGCCTGCGACATACCACATGGGGCATACTGTACCATACGAAATAGTCAGTATGGTGCTTGTCATACAACGCGCTTCAGGAGCCCCTCGCCCAGTGCTCGAGTTGTTGGGACTGTGTAAGATCCAACCACTGGCAATGCACGTGAAGAAGGTATGCACAGAGAAGCCAGATGTAAGGGGAGAAAGAGAGGGGGAGGGAGAGAGAGGGAGAGAGAGGGAGAGAGAGTGAGAGAGATAGAGAGAAAGGGAGAGAGAGAGAGGGGGAGAGAAAGAAAGAGAGAGGGAGAGAGAGAGAGAGGGAGAGAGAGGGAGAGAGAGAGGGAGAGAGAGAGAAGGGGGGAGAGAGAGAGGGAGAGGGGAGAGAGCGAGAGAGGGTGAGAGCGAGAGAGGGGAGGGAAAGAGAGAGATCAAGAGAGGGAGAGAGAGAGGGAGAGAGAGAGCGAGAGGGAATGAGAGAGGGAGAGAGAGCGAGAGAGAGGGAGTGAGAGAGGGGGAGAGAGAGCGAGAGAGAGAGGGAGAGAGCGAGAGGGTGAAAGAGAGAGAGGGCGAGAGCGAGAGAGAGAGAGAGAGAGAGAGAGAGAGAGAAAGAAAGAACGAACGAATGAACGAACAGACTTCATTTTCAAAGGGTAACAAATTGGGCACGCAGGCCCGTCTTACATTCGGCCCTTCCAATCACTCATATTTCTTTCATCAACAGTGCATAGGAAAAAAATATTGTCACATGAATTTTGTAAACATAAACAATGCATATTACTATGTTATGAGACACATCCATCACCCACCCACACATCCCCCACTCACTCCAACTCCCACACCCAACCACACACACATATAATACATTCCCCCACCCATCCACCACATCCCTACACCTACACATCTCCCCACCCACACACACCTCTAACCCACCACACATCCCATCCACCCACACCCCAAACACACATACATTCAATCACCCACACATACTCCACCTACACACATCTCCCCACCCACTCACATATCCTCTACCCGTCCCATTTCCCACCAACAATCACTCACCCAATATCCTCCTCCACGCACACCTCCAACCACCCAGCCAAACACACATTCCTCAGCCACACACACATCTCCCCGTCAACTCACATATTCCGCACCTACCCACACACAAATTCCGCACTCACCCACATAATCTCCCATCTCCCCCAGCCCACTCACAGATCCCGAGCCCACACCTACAAACATCCCCCACCATCTCCTAACCTGCACACACTCACCCACCCACATATCCTCTACCCACCCACACATCCTCTATCCACCCATCCCCCAACCAAACATCCCTTAACCACACACCCTTACTCATATACAATCACCCACCCACACATCCTCCACCCAGCCACACATCCTCCATCCACCCATTCTCCCAGCCACACATCCCTTAACCACACACCCCTACCCATATACACACACACATACCCACCCACGCACAATCTCCCCACCCATACAAGCATCCCTCACACACATCCCCACCCACCAACACATCCCCCATTCACAAACACAAACCTCCCATCCACGCACACACAACCCACACACACATCCCCAATCCATACATTCATCCCCAGACAGAGAGAGAGAGAGAGAGAGAGAGAGAGAGAGAGAGAGAGGGGGGGAAGTGCCTGTGATATACCACATGAGGCATGTGGGGCGCGTCAGTCTACACGTACGACGTTTCCCTCGTACTGTACCCTATGAAATAATCAGTATGGTTGATTGTTACACAGCACACTTCAGGAGCCCCTCGCCCAGTGTTCGAGTTGTTGGGGCTGTGTGAGATCCAACCACTGGTAATACAAGTGAAGTAGGTAGGCACAGAGAAGCAAGATGTAAGGAGAGAGAGAGAGAGAGAGAGAGAGAGACAGAGAGAGAGGAAAAGTGCCTGTGATATACCACATGAGGCATGTGGGGCGCGTCAGTCTACACGTACGACGTTTCACTCGTACTGTACCCTATGAAATAATCAGTATGGTTGATTGTTACACAGCACACTTCAGGAGCCCCTCGCCCAGTGTTCGAGTTGTTTGGGCTGTGTGAGATCCAACCACTGGTAATACAAGTGAAGTAGGTAGGCACAGAGAAGCAAGATGTAAGGAGAGAGAGAGAGAGAGAGGAGAGAGAGAGAGAGAGAGAGAGGAAAAGTGCCTGTGATATACCACATGAGGCACGTGGGGCGCGTCAGTCTACACGTACGACGTTTCCCTCGTACTGAACCCTATGAAATAATCAGTATGGTTGATTGTTACACAGCACACTTCAGGAGCCACTCGCCCAGTGTTCGAGTTGTTGGGGCTGTGTGAGATCCAACCACTGGTAATACAAGTGAAGTAGGTAGGCACAGAGAAGCAAGATGTAAGGAAAGAGAGAGAGAGAGAGAGAGAGAGAGAGAGAGAGAGAGAGAGAGAGAGGAAAACTGCATGCGATATACCGCATGAGGAATACGGAGTGGGTAGGTCTACAAATGCGAGGC
>CAWUFQ010000023.1:0-80000 GCA_963921405.1 Cepaea hortensis
TCATTCTTCCGAAAAACAGCAAATCTACTCTTGAATTCAAAATACAATGGAGTCTGGTACATCAGCCCTTTGAGGTGAGCACTGTATGTCAACAGCTTGTGTTAATTTATCTCTACTCTACGATGTTGTGTGTGTGTGTGTGTATTTGTGTGTATGTGTGTGTGTGTGTGTGTGTGTGTGTGTGTGTGTGTGTGAGTGTGTGTAAGTGTTTGTGTGTGCGCGGTGTTTTACATACTCAATACCAAACAAACGAACACCACTTTAATGAAATGAGACTTATCACAAAGTAAATGATGACAGAGTGACAGATGGAGTGGCTATGGTTGTGTCTAGGGTATGTCCTTGTAAATGTGATGTTGAACAACTGATTACCACGATGCATCAAAATCAAACACCAGACTGAGCACACAATACTTTAATTTGAACATTTGGATACAACATTATTCCTCAGGAACGTTCATTATATATTCAGAAAGTCGTGGCGTGCTGATGAGCGTAATCTAGCCTAGGAATCAACATACAGCTGAAAGATGCTGGTGTTGACCGCAATATCCTGAAACAGGATGGAAACGCGGGGGAATATATATATATATATATATATATATATATATATATATATATATATATATATATATATATATATATATATATATACAATGAACGTTCCTGAGGAATAATGTTGTATCCAAATGTTCAAATTAAAGTATTGTGTGCGCAGTCTGGTGTTTGATTTTGATGCATCGTGGTAATCAGTTGTTCAACATCACATTTACAAGGACATACCCTAGACACAACCATAGCCACTCCATCTGTCACTCTGTCATCATTTACTTTGTGATAAGTCTCATTTCATTAAAGTGGTGTTCGTTTGTTTGGTATTGAGTATGTAAAACACCGCGCACATATATATATCCATACATTGCATAGGCACAGGTACAGTACACGTAATCCCAAACACTCACGCTGCTGCCAATTAGGCTCAGTCGTTAATACTTCGCCTCCGAATTACTTTCATTGAAACACACAGCACGGAGCCTCTACTTAACTCCGTCACTGATTCGAATACTCCGACAGCTGACCTACACTGGTCGAGTCTCCACACTCGACTCCCTGAATCGACCCGACCCTCAGTCGGTCTCCACGTCCACTGACTAATTACTCAAATAAACACCACTCGGAGTTCTCGTCTTAACCAACTTCTGGACTCCCGACCTCTCCTGTCGGTTCTCACTTTAACTGTCCTCAGTCAATGTTTGTCACTGTGTTTTAAACCCTTCTCTGTCCTCACAATGCTCCACACACAACACACAAACACTACCTCATCGCTCAACTGTCTGCCCCTTCTTCCAGCCCCTCTTCCTTACACTCTTCCCCGTTTATCTTCTTATATTTTCTTTCCGGTGAATGCCCTTTCACCTCGTGAACTATTTATATTGTACGGACACTCACCTTAATGCCAATGAACCCAGGTATGTGTCATAACCCCCACCTCAAAAGAAAACATCGTTTTCAAATGTTGGGAGACTAAAACTTATCAAATATGTGTCCCATACATATTGCCTGGGTAGCCGTAAGTATGACTCCAACTTACTCTAGCTACCACACTAAATAATACATCTAATACTCATAGTCAACTCCCATATTACTGACACATCAATACAACCAACTTTACCTCTTGTGTACCAATGCATGAACTAACACATTGCATAATAATCAACACATCATATAAAACATAATCTTTGTGTACCCGCAGGTCTATGACTAACTTCACCACCACACAAAACTATTTGTGTACCAACCGTATATCAGGTGGTTCTGTTCTTGCATTACCCATCCTCTGATTCCTGTGGATGCTGTGTCTACCTTTCATGTACCCATGACTCATGGTGCCCATATATTTAAAACATCGGTTGTTCACCCCTAACCCTGGGTCAATGGTGTCGCTAACACTCTTTTGACCTGACTCAACTTTCCTATCTGCATATTGCACCGTTACACCGAAGTTTTTCAGATCGTACACTCATAGCTAACGTGCCCGGTCCTGCCACATTTGAAACAGATAATGTCCTTCTTCCTATTATTTGTTGTCCCACTGGATGATTGCACGTCACACTGTGCTGCCTTGTGTCTCCAGCTCCCACAATTCCAACATCCGGCATAATTATTTGAACGTCTCTGGGAAGTCCCCCTCTTGTATGGGTAACGTCCTGCTCTGCCAAAATTGTTGCCACGGAAACCATTGTCTTTAGGTTCTTGTTCCTCATATCTTTGTGTTAAATCTACACTTTTTGATATTGGTCTAATAACTGGATTCTGATCCTGTTTTGTATACGCTGCACAGACTATTTACTCACTCATTTGTCTAACAATAGAACTGTTTGGATGTGCAGTCATGTAATTGTGCCCTAACTGAGACATTGCGTCTATGTCTTTTGGTTTACGTTCTTCAAAGAAAGCTTCTAAGTTAGTATTGCATGAAGATAATACTTTGTCTCTTAAAATCAAATCTACTAATCTATTAAAATCTTTATTAACTTCTGCAGGCTCCATCCATTTATTAAATGTGGTCTTCACTGTATTAACAAAATCTGTAAAATCCTGATTTGTCTCTGGCACTAATTGTCTAAACTTTGTTATGTATCCTTGCTCAGTTAGTTGGAACTTTGTAAGCAAGCGTTGACGCAAAATAGTATAATTGTTTCTTTCTTCCAAGGTAAATTAAACATGGTATCTAGGGCCTTACCCGTCAGAAACTCACCCAGCCTCATGGAATACTCTCCTTCTGGGATGCCTAACACTTTCGCTGATGCTTCGAATCTCCCAAGATGAGATTGAAGATGGTCACGGTCTGTAAAATATAGCAATTTCAATCGTTGTGACGACTGTGAAGTTCTTCTGCCTTCCTCACTTTGACTCTTAGATGGTAGTTCTAATTTTCTGAGTGCAATTTCCGTTTCCATCTGCCACTTGAGCTTCTCTTTCTCAATTTCCATTTTCATTTGTGTCTATTTCTCTTCCTGTAAACGCTTGTTTTCCATTTCGGCTAACTTTACTTCCTGTAGACGCTTGGTTTCAAGTTCAGCCTGTCTCTGTTCTATTTCAGCTTGTCTTTGTTCTCTTTCCGCCTGTTTTTGTTCTTTTGCCTCTGCATACTCCTGTAACTCTTAACCCTTCAGGCCTAACCGTTCACCTGCTTCAATATATTCCATTAAAGTAGGCATCTTGTACTTGTGGACACGTTGCTGTCCGTCAGTCACCTATCAATATAAAGACTCTGCTGCTAGTCTTTGTGTACCTTCCCTAAGTACACTTCCACCCAGACTGTACATAAATTCGTAGTACTAATAATATATCCTGTACTCACACAGTCACTCTATAATCACTCGGTAGTGAGGGGGGGGGGGGTGTTACCTATACTCCCTCGAATATATACCAAATAGCTGTAGAAAATTTCCTGGAAATATTGTTAAACATACATATACATACACAAATAAGTGATACCCACTAAGTGACACCTATTAGACGCTAGACGCATAGGCCGGTGACACGCAGACGGATGATTACATAGAAATAACAACCACTGACATAAACATGCCCATGGAAGACCATACCGTACGCATAATATAAACTGACAGATACCATCTGGATAGAAGCTGTTTTAACATAAGAATTACAACAATACCAAATATCCGAAGAAACCAAATATCATATGTAACAGTAAAGAGAAAACAGTAAAAAGAACAAATATAATATGAAAAATGTACATAGATCTGACGATAGACAATTGGACACCGTGTATAATGTCGAGACGACCCAATGCTCAACAGAACAAAATAAACTGACTCGTCAGCTGCCTCTCAACAACATACAATGTGCACCTAGAAAAATTACCTTTGACTTGTCTCACGTACTCCGTCAAACAATGCAAAAATATCCTTTTTATTACGAACACTGGACCACATACAAATAATTGCGTAACGCCCAACACCAATACTTAGGACGACGAGAGCAACAGAAACAAAAAAGGGTAGCCGACAACAATGCGATGGTAGAATCTCACAAAAGTCCTTAGTTTGTTTTCAATAGTCTTCGAAAATCGCCTGGAAATGTCTGTCGGTTACTATTTTGAAAAGATTACGACGTTAGATTCCCACAATGAATTAGTGTTCTGATGCGTTGTCACTGTTTTTTTACGTGGTGATAACGATTTTCGTCTGTCGTAAAAATTGAAGATGATGGTAATTATCCAAACGCCTTGTCTCTACACAGTCCGTAACGTTTTTGTAACCCTCCCTGTGGAGTTGGTATGTGATTGTATAATGTATGTTACCGCTCTTGTTTTGCCAGAAATATAGGGTTTTCTTTGCGTTTTGGGGAGACGAAAATACCTTTAAAGTCAATGAATGTTTAACTGCATAGTCGCTGTCGCTTTGAAGTGATGGTATGGCATCACTGTTGCCGAAAAGGTTAAACCAACGAATGGCAGTAAATGATCCAGCGCTTTAAATCCGTTTTGCAAGTCTTTTTTGGTAGAGAAATTCTATCATACTTGCGTTGGCGGCACCTGAATGACTGTTGTGGTTTGTTTCCCGATGACTCGATGATGACACACACACAAAGAAGATAAACGTAAATCCTAGTTTCAGTGCAAAAACAACGTGTTTATCTCCTTCTACTCTGGACAAATTTTCAGTAACTTTCCGTTGTTCTCGGCCTTGACCCCGCCGGTCATCTCAGTTTCTCTGTATCACAATAATAAGTGCAGAAACCTTTAATTTTCAGTGGAGCAACGATTGTCACTTCTGTGTGTTCTCCATACTTTCCACCTATAACTCCCTTCTCCCAGGCGAGTTTTTTTTAACCATGAATTACGCTAGTAACTCCTCTGGCACACCCTCCCGTCCTATTATCTGCGCCGAACTCTAAAACCGTAGTACACACACACTTGCTGTCCTCAAGTTCACCTGAGCTCACAACATAATTGTGTTCAAAATACTCCGCCCTGTAAACGGCTGTCTGTGTTTCACGTGTCCTTAACAGCACCGACTTATTGTCAACCCGACTTTTTCGTCGGCTGTCCGCCAGAGGACTTTCTCAGCAGCGCAAACATTGTCTGTGTACTGTGAGTAACCCCTACTGTCAACTCTCCCTCTCCGGGTGGGCAATTGTATTTTTACCTGTGGTGGCTTTAACGTGAACTAACAACTTTGGAATACTGTCTTCGTCGTTGTCTACTCGTTTTCACCGGATTGAAATTGGAAAACCATGTTGTTGCGCTTAAGGAACTGATTCGTATAAATCCATATACCGAGTTCTTTGATCGGAGAGCCCGCACTTCCTCGTCTATCACAAAGTAAATGATGACAGAGTTACAGATGGAGTGGCTATGATTATGTCTAGGGTATGTCATTGTAAATGTGATGTTGAACAACTGATTAACCACAGGGCATCAAAATCAAACAGACTGCGCACACAATACTTTAATTTGAACATCTGGATACAACATTATTCCTCAGGAACGTTCATTGTATATATATATATATATATATATATATATATATATATATATATATATATATATATATATATATATTGCGTAGGCACAGGTACAGTACATGTAATCCCAAACACTCACGCTGCTGCCAATTAGGCTCAGTCGTTAATTCTTCGCCTCCGAATTACTTTCACTGAAACACACAGCACGGAGCCTCTACTTAACTCCGTCACTTATTCGAATACTCCGACAGCTGACCTACACTGGTCGAGTCTCCACACTCGACTCCCTGAAACGACCCGACCCTCAGTCTGTCTCCACGTCCACTGACTAATTACTCAAAAAAAACACCACTCGGAGATATCGTCTTAACTCACTTCTGGACTCCCGACCTCTCCTGTCGTTTCCCCACTTCAACTTGCCTCAGTCAATGTTTGTCACTGTGTTTTAAATCCTTCTCTGCCCTCACAATGCTCCACACACAACACACAAACACTACCTCATCGCTCAACTATCTGCCCCTTCATGCAGCCCCTCTGCCTTACACCCTTCCCCGTTTATCTTCTTATATTTTCTTTCTGGTGAATGCCCTTTCACCTCGTGAACTGTTTATATTGTACGGACACTCACCTTAATGCTAATGAACCCAGGCATATATCAGACTTATTATCATAGAATATAATACTCGTATTTTACCAAAGAATGTTATGTCAAAACCCCACTGACAATTATGCGAGATGTTTGAAATCAAAGAATTAACGAATAGTTCGCTCAGTATAGATAATGATTATTGCATTCCGAGAACGCCCACACCGTATCCGTTACTCTCCTTTGTATATTCATCAACGTTAAGCGACTCACTCTCCACGTCGGATTGATTATAGTGTCGTATGGCACACCCAGTGCGTTGTAGGAACACAACGAGCTTTAATATGAACTCCTGTATTCTGACTATTAAAGAATGATGGTTAATTTGAATGTCCTAGTGTCAGCTAAGCTCTCTGACCGGCTGATACTATATGTTCGTTTCACTGGGTGACTGACAATATAAGAAACCTTAGTCATTTAGTGCTTAATTACCGTGCGTGGTGACCTTGACAAATATAATTATACGTAAAGGTCTTTCCTCTCACACTATGGTTTAAATTGAGTATATGAGCTATCCCTATATTTTTTAAACCAATTGACTGCTCCAACATCATAAGGGAAGAAATACAAACTAGAATCAACTCTGGAAATAAGATATACTATGCACTACAACATCTATTAAAATCAAAGGCGCTATCTCGTAACACCAAAATCACAATATACAAAACACTGATCAGACCAGTTGTGCTGTATGGCTCTGAAACCTGGAGTACAACGAAAGGAGACGAAGCCTTGTTACACACCTTTGAGAACAAAATTTTAAGACGCATCTTTGGACCCATTAGGGATACACAAAGTGGAGAGTGGAAAAGAAGAAGTAACAAAGACATTTATGATCTGTTTAAGTCCCCGCTAATCACTGGTATCATGAAGGCTAATAGACTACAATGGCTGTGGCATATAGAAAGAATGGAAGATAATAGGGAAACAAAACTCGCTTACACTCAGGAAATAAATGACCGTAGACCCCGAGGTAGACCAAGAAGGCGGTGGAGAGATAATACATGTACAGACCTACAAGCACTTGGAATCAACGACTGGCAAGAGAAGGTCCACCAGAGAGACGAATGGAGACGGATTGTATTTGCAGCAAAGAACCTCAATGGCTCGGAACGCTGAAGACGAAGAGAAGAAGAAGAATTGACGTCCCTTTGGGTAATGAGATGAATATTACAATTACGTACATCAAAGATAGGCATAATCCGTTGTATCGTTGCACAAGGTCATTCTAATGTGGTAAGAAATGAGGACATTTGGTGGGGCTGCTCGACTGAATTGGGTATATTTTGTATGATTAAGAAAATGTGGTCAGGGTCCTCGGAGATTTTTTGTATATAATGTGGAAAAACAAGATCACCGTCATCATTATTGGCGCCTTGCCGTCTTTTGACAGACGATAGTTTGTGCTTTAAAAAGGCATAATAACTTTTACCTATGTCGGTAGCGAATGTGACTGATAAGTCCAATTCACGCTGTGAATGTCCGTTCACAGTGGGTGCATATGAACACGTGGTCATGCCCACCATCATGCACCATCGTAAGTCTCACACGCTCTGTGTGTGTGTGACTTATCTGTAATAATTTATTGTCAGGTCTTAGTCAGATATGACTGAGCTACCGTATAACAGTAGACGGTACGACCTGCTTTCTGTCAGAAGCCTGACCCTGATGCGAGGAAATGCAACCTTAAGATAAAATGTCATGGCAGGGCAGACCAGGCCCTAAGCCTTGGTTGGCGGCTGGTCTAGGATCGAAGCTCCGACAGGCGGACAGTTAGAGCATTGCTTTGCTGATCCGGCAGCTTCTGCAGCTTGTCTTGTTCCAGATGTATAGGTGTTACCTTTCCTCTGGAGTGAACTTGATAGGCCGAGAGAGGGATCATGCTGCATGGGCAAAACATGATCTCTATATTTTAGCCCAGGCTTTGTGCTATGGAAGAACAGATACGCCTTCATTAACTGAAAAGAATGGTGTGGTAGGGAGTGATCACAGAAACACCCAGCGCTGAGAGGAAATACTAGGTGAGCAGATGTCGGTTCTTGACTCAACTCGTCTGTAATCAGTATCACAACAACGGTCATTATTTCAGTGGACATGTCCTGGCACCCATCTTAGGCTCTGAGGTCCTGGGAACCGAGGACAATATCAAGTATCCTCTCTTCGGTGGGGCATTGGAACACAAGACCATTGGGTTGCCCGGCAATCGTGATAAGTTGCTTTGCTTGGAATCAGTGTCACGGTTTAATATGCATGTGTGTGTGTGTGTGTGTGTGTGTGTTAATGTAATATCCAGATGAGAATAATGATAATATACACAAGCAACAAGAACATTTACAGGACAGATGTAATCTCCGGACAGCCACATGATTTTACTATACAACTGGATGCTTGGTTGGGAATCTTCTGACGACTCAGCTTTAACTCTTAAGTCGATATCATTGGCATTCATTTCGTCTGAAAACTGAACAGGGCGTTGTCGCAGAGTAGAGACTTTCTTGCGACCGGCCATTAAATAACCATCTGGATGGGAATTGTAATATAAAGCTCTGCTTCCCCTCTTCAAGTAAAGAAATGTGCAAGTAGAGACTATCAGATCCGTACTCGTACAACTAAACTGGCTTATAGAAGCATGTGAAAATGTATCTACGTCGTGATTCAGCACATAACTTGCGAACTAACTGGATCTAGGTTAGTCATGTTTTCACAACAGTATATAGGTATTCAATTGTCACCAGACGCCAACCCAATACTGAGATCACAGTGTTTACGCAGTGAAAATCAATGTGCAGTTATGCCGCGGTTATGTCTTTTTTTATATCTCTTCACGATAGAAAGTTAAAATGAAAAAAGGGGCGTATGTCCTAAGAAGAACTAACGTGTCATCTCATCTGCAGATGTCGATTGTATCTTCATCATAATAGAGTGGGGGGTTTTGGTCATTTGTGTATTGACAGTCCCTAGTGGTTGGCCCGCGTTGCCCTTGCGTTGTTCCTTGTTTTCTACCATATCTGCGAAAACTGTCTGCTCCCAAGACACCACTTCCTCGGGGATGAGAACCGCGCGTTGTTTGGTGACCTTTACACACATCGTGGGAAATAGCGTCTTCCTTGTTCATTACCTCGGTCGTCTCCGTACGTTTTCGCCGCCACGTTCCTTCTGCACGCCCCGTTCATGGCACAACACCCAGGGAATCTGGCTCTTCCTCTGGGTTCCTCGACCCCACTCTTGGTCTCTGCTGTGGAGTGCGGTTCTCGGAAGACGACTACCACCATAGCAAGGAGTTTAAACTTCGGCCGACATATGCCTGACTTGGAGGATGCTACCGTGTGGCGATTTGCATCACTGAACAGTCCAGTTCTTAGATGCACTGCCCTCGCTCGTAGGTTAGGATATGATGTCGACACAAGACATTACAAGTTCTAGCTCTTACGATGTGTGAAGTACAATTACATGTATCAATAGAAACTGTTGGATCACTTTAGGGTTCCCACTACGGCACTTTGTGTCCACAATCAGCTCCCAGTTATCCGAGCCATCAAAAATGGACGGTATGTCAGCAGCGCTTCTTCACTGTCTCTACGTTGCTGCCCTGCTCTGACGAAGAAAATCCCCATTCGTCTGGCTCTGGTCCCTCTGTTCGCCCGAATTCTGGCTTCATCCACTATGACTGCCAGCTTAGCAAGAACTTTATTGTGGCGCCAAGTGAAAATGCCTTGGCAAAGGGCTACTTTGCATACTGACAGCACGTGTTCCGCTGTCTCGACAACCTCTTTACCGAGAGGACAAGGCGCATCGGTGTAGTTTCCCTATTTGGCCATGTTGGCAGCTGATTGTAGGACAGCATTGTGGGGTCCGACGACGAAACTTAGGCGCAGTTGTGCCATGTGCCAGATCTCATTCCAGGTTAGGGACTTCTGCAGTACCCTCTCCCATGAGATCCACTGGCCCTGTTGCAATTTCTTGGCAGCTTTAACACTCACCTTTCATCCTCCCCATCGCGGAGCTCCTTAACCACTATTCTCTGCGTTCCTTGGTGGTCGCCTTTGACCACATCAGAGAGCTGTCATGGTGCCAGAACCCCCTTTTATCCGACTGGGTGTGCTCCATGACTTCCTTCAGTCTAGGTCACGCCTGGGCAGCTCCGACTGCACTGTCAACTTTCCACTTCCTTCCCGTTTTAAGTGTGGATTGGGAGGTGCTGACTGTTTCATCTACAGACCCGCTTAGCATCATCGCGAGTCTGGCTGTTTTTTGTTTTTGTTTTTTTGACTTTGTAATCCTCCATGACTGACAAGAACCGGAGTAGGAGCTGGGCTTTTTTACAATATAGCGCAATATTAGCGAGATCTGGTGGAGCTCCAAGCCACTTTCTATGTATTTGCTTATCTTAATCTCAATGGCATCTGCCGCACCTATGCTTACATCATTACATCATATATCAGTAGAGGTCATAGAAGTTTCGGGATCAACATGACTTGGAGACACCAGAAGTAGTATATAATGTGCAATTTACTTAGGAAATAAGGATCTGAATCCTTCGTGGTGACGTCATTTTGTACTATACAAAAGTCATGATCCTATGCTCTGACGTCACCAAACTGGATCCTTTTCCGACCACAATTTAAAAAAATTGGCGGTTATTGTCTTGGGTCTGGTTGTCCTGGTGACTACTTCCGGTTGTCACTTCCGGTCCCCGGGTGGGTGGCGGGGCGGCGGCGGAGACGGGGCGGCGGGGCGGCGGCGGAGAGATAGGACACTGGCATGTGGAATACTTATATAGATAAGTAGACTAACTACTCCCGGGCATCTGGGTTCGCGTCCCACTGTGAGAGTGTGTGTGTGTGATTGTGTGTGTGTGTGTGTGTGTGTGTGTGTGTGTGTGGTGCGGTGTGTAGTGTGATCGAACCTCAATCATATTGATATTGACTCCCTTCGTTGAGGAGACCGAAGTCAATATGGCAGAAAATGATTTATTCCATCTCTCCAGATAACTCGAGTATGCATAGTTGGATTGCATGAATAAACTTTTTTCACGGCTCAGCTTGATAGTCAATTCGGCAGTAGTCCCTACCCATGTATCAACATTAAGCGCTTGGTAAAAATCTGGTTTAAAAATATACTAGACACGCATACAAGTTTATTAAAAAATTAACCATAAAACACATAATAAGCAACTAAATTTCTTGTATGTTTAGCGAATCATATTAATTTCAATATAAAACTACGATTCTCAATTAATAACAACGATAACTTACTAAGATAATCATCAAAATATGTAATATTATTAAACACCACAGTTACATCCCCTCAATAAACGAAATAGAATTATACCAAGGGGAGGCTACTCGTGTCTCTTGTCTACCCTTTACGGTGTCCTTACTAAGCTCCCCTGACCGCCAACTTGTACCTGCTTACACAGGCAAATATCACGAGCTGACGCATCATGCCCCGCGAGAAATACAATGGCCAGCTACCGTCATACGAGATTATCTGATACCGGTCAACCAGAACGCCAAGGGAGTTGTCAATTAACGTCGACGGACTTCAATGCTTATCACAGATAGAGATCAGAAGACGTGTTACAACCGGGGCAGTGAAGGGAATATATGCGCCGAAAAAATAAGCTATTCTCAAATATAGCTATACGAAGCCGTTACACAAATGCTTTGAAATATTAAATATACTTAGATATGTATGTATGTATTTATGTATTTATGTATTTATTTATTTATATATGTATGTATTTCTATAGCTGCATGTCGGTTGTCCCAGTGGGTAAGGCATATATACGTAATTGCCTTGATGACTTGGCCACGCGGATTATGTGTGCTCATCTGCGTGTGTATATGTGTGCGTGCGCGCGTGCGGGTGTGCTATCAATTACAGGACATCGCAGTCAGTCCCAACATTCTGTGGAGTGTTGTATTTGCTGGGCAAGAATGCTACTGTATTATTGAACGAACGGTAGCCATATCATGTGTGTATGGGTGTGTGTGTGTGTGTGTGTGAATGCGTGCGCGCGTGTATGCTATCAATTACAATACATCGCAGTCAACCCTACTATTCTATGGAGTGTCATGTATTGCAGGGCAAGGAATGTACAACAACCGGTCAATCCGAGTAGTATATCCGGTAGTAGACAGAGTACACCTCCCCACAGACCTCGCGGTGGGGCCGAATCGCCCCCTAAGGGGGTCTAATAGGGGTCCGAACCGACCCCCATGCGCGCCTCCTAAGGGTCCGAACCGACCCCCATTCGCACTCCTAATGGGGTCAATAGGGGTCCGAACCGACCCCCATTCGCATCCCTAAGGGTTTGAATAGAGGTTCTAACCGACGCCAGCAAGAGAGGCTCGCCTCGGTAGTATCATTCTGACTCGATATATTTCTCATAACCATATATATAATTTTGAAATTAAAGGTGTCATATCTCCTACAGGCGACTCAAGCCGGTGTGATATATTTTAGTAACACGCTTGCAGACTCCCGAAAAAACGGCGGGCTATTTTTTACCCCCACACGCTAGTAACAGAATGTGCTGCTAAGAAAACACACGGCTACACACAGCGCGCTTATTTCCCCAGCTAACATTCGACGTGGAATTTAATCACTGTATAGCGAGCTGAGCCAGCGAGGGTGATATATACCCACAAAATCTTGCTTTCATAACAACCTGAAGTTCTTTGCTTTTATAACATACATTGAAAAACATTGTATGTACAAAATTATATACAAATGTATACTTGACTACATATTTTAATATAAACAGTCATATATAGACACAAAATCTTGATGTTACCTAGGTCAGCTGCGTGGGCGTGTTGGTTAAACCACATCACACTCAGCAGGCCTAGAAATTGAATGGTTTGCATGCACAAATCCGGGTTTCCATTCAATATTTTAGGCTGCCGTAGTGCGGATGGGGCACCTTCTAGGTTCGCTAGTATGTCGTTTTGATTAGCAACCAACAAGGGTGTCGTCTCATATGTGGTTTAACCAACACACCTCACATCTCTCGGAGGATGGCAAGTTGTGTGAATAAAAACCCGGATTGTTGTCATCCTCTGAGAGGGTTGGGGGAACGAATCACAAAGCCGACTTTTGCATTTTTAAAAATTCGCAATGGTTCCGCATCCACTGTAAACAGAGCGCGCCGTTCAGGGCGGATATACACAAGGGCCATACAAAAAAAAAAAAAAGGTGGTGCCGTATGATGGCTTATAACTATATAAGGCAGCTTTTTGTTATAGGGGCGACCTAACGCGATAAACAATTATGGCGGTACCAACCAGCAATATCAAGATGCGCACCGCTACAAACATGCGAATACGACCTTGAGCTCTCATCGAGCACCACCAATACAAATTGCAACAGCCAGGACACCCTCCCAGAAATATTAGGGGTCGCCGGGCAGCGCGTCGAATTAGAGGTTGACTTATTGGACACATACAGATGGAGACATATGGATGTGAGTGGCCGAAGCTCGGCACAGAACGTAATTGCGGCCGCACATGCATCGGCCTGTATTGTTCTCGGCACGATGAGCAGGCAAAGCGGGGCGAGGTGATAGAAGAGTGCATATTCTGTGACAGGGGTGTTAGGAAACCATATGAGATGTGTGAGCGTTGCACACTAGACGTGCTTCATAGGATGGTTATGAAGTTTGAAAAGACGACTGACATCAATCTGCTACTCTATAAAGGGCTGAAGTTAGATCCTCAATATAAACCAGAGGACCAACCGCTATACCAAGATGAATAGGTGTGGCTTAGCTATAGCTCAAATTTCGTCGAGGCAACCACCAGTGCGAGCAACCCAATCCGTGTCACACACAACAGGAGGAGGAAAAAATGCAATGGAAAAAATGTTCATACACACCTCAGAATTTTACAATGTTTATCTGAGGAGTATATCCTTCCGCGCATTACTGAAATCCAGTGGCGGATCGTTCGGCGGAATAGGGGGGTGGTTCCAAACTGTCCTGATCGCGTATACATGTTATTTCGACCCTATATCTTTTACGAATTCTGCCCGTGCCTCGTCTCTCCCTTTCAGAATGGGAGATTTTTTTCTCTTCGTCCAGATCCGCCGGCGCCTTGCTTCGAATATCTTTTTTCAACTGGTGAAATTTATTTTCTTCAGCTTTAATTATTTTATACTCCACGTCTGTAATTCTCCCATCATCCAAAGCCTTTGAAACAAGGTCGGCTGTACTGGAAAGCTTAGCCGTCGCCAGAGTGCAATTTCATCGTGTTTCTTAGCTTTCGATGTTAGTTTGCGGGACGCTAGCTTGCTCCCAGCGGACATGATTCCACAAGCTAGGGCAGCTATCTCGAGCCCGACAACTACAGGGGCAGCGATAGTGGTGGTGAGAAGCCCAACACAACCCACACCCATACCAAGGCTAGCCGCCAGCATCACGCTGTCCACAGCGTCTAATGCATTAATGGCACGCCAATATTTTTTATACAGTGCAGCCCGTTTGTCCCTTTCATCTTCCAGAGACTTTCGAAGAAGGGTAAGCTCTTGAATGCGATAGGTACCACCGTCACTAGTGTCAAATGAGGGATAGAGCGACATTATTCTTTACGCGTCAAACCTACTTCTTCAACTGAGATATTAAATGGTAAATGCGAACGGTGCAAATCGGCCCTGTAGTGAACAAAAGCCGGACAAAAGCAGTAACGGTATTAAAGATGATTTCATCCACCGCAACCTCACCGAGCTCTACTATAATGTCTGTATCTGTTGCCCGGGCCGTCCACGTCCCGTCGGCCACTGAAGTAATGACGAGAGCAACATGCTTGAGGAGTGTTGACGCACTCCATTTAATAGAGACCCCAGGAAGGACTGGGACAACCTCAGTCTGCACCGCAGCCCCAATAGCTAACTCGAGATAGATGGTTGACTCCTTAGGAGGCTTACCTAACATATCATGGTCGGCTTTACACTCTGTAACGGCCTTCAAGCAAAGATTAGTCCCCTGGACTTTAGCCTCAGTCACCGATATGGCATAGAAGAGAGGCTTGGCGCACTGCATTTTCAGAAATGACTGGTAGGTCATAATAGGAGACTTGTTGGGGCGTATGACCGTCTTTCAAGCCTGATAACTCACAAATGCCTTGCCCATATTGGTTAACCTGATAAGTATCCCATTGGGCTCGAGGTGAGTATATCCCCTGCGCGGCTCAAGCTGCAGATCCCAATCATCGTCGTCGGGATGGTCTATGGCGGCATGAGCATAGACCCCCTGGGGAGTGAGCTGGAGGCCATAGATCTTGTAGTTATGACACGGCTCCCGCAACCCAATAGTGTCGGCCAAATCCGCAAAGGTTAGGATAGAGCAGGCTCTTGGAGCGATGCCTTTCTGGACTTCTGAATAAGCCATTGTGTTTCCTGATGTGGAGTTCACAACTTAGATATGCCAGCGGCACAGAATTGCCTTCTTCATCACGGACTGAAAGTCTAATATCGCTTAGAGTTCCTGTCTCCAACTTCTTATAACGAGGCACAGAGAAAACCTCGTGTCTCCCTTGATTACATTCCACATTTTTAACGGGCACAGCCCTGAGGAGTGTGGAGGGAAGCGAATTATGACGGTTCTCATATGATGAGAGACCCTCGAGATGAAAGTACAACTCCTTATATATGATAAGGTTAGGAAAGTTTGACGCCGCGACTGAAGACTCGGCATAAAGTGACGCATCATCTCTATAGTTTAAGCCGAACCCAAGAGTCTCACCTAGCCTTCCAAACTGTATAGGCATCCCCTTTTTTACACCACTGAGTCTTAGACGGCCACTTGCAGGGTTAAGAGTAATGGAGAGCTTCCGTGGCTCAAAGAATTGGTTGTTGAGGGTGCAGACATCATAATACCCGGAGGGCATAGTAACACGCTCGTCACCATATTTGAACCAATTGTTTTGTAGCTTCGTGGTAATATTAACCCACGCGGGGTAGAACAACAATTCCACAAGAGCCACATCCAGGTCATCATCACGATTTTCTAGGATCGGGTTGATGCGGATGGGTTCCCCATGTTGGATGTTGTTTAATGTTATGTACATATTTGCACATCTAATATTAATGACCACTTACGAGTTCAATAAGGATGGTAAATACCCGGCGGAGCAGCCATTTCTGATGTGGAGTACACAGCTTAGATATGCCAGTGCCACGTCGTCACCCTTTTCATCTCGGACCGAAAGTCTTATACCCCCTACAGTTCTAGTGTCTAGCTTTTTTATAATAAGGCACAGAGAAAATCTCGTCTCTCCCTTGATTAGTTAGTTAGTTAGTCTTTCCTTTTGAGCCTAAGGCGGCGCATACGGCAGAAGTCCTGTCTCTGCATGCTTGGCGGTTCGCTGCTACCTGTTGTAGATCTTGGATATTTACTTGGCCATTGAATGAACCTTCTCTAATGATGGTTCTATGCAGGGTCTCTCTTGGTCTTCCCCGTTTTCTTTTCCCTACCGGTGACCATATGAGGGCTTGGTAGGGGAGTCTTGTCTTGTCCATTCTGAGCACATGGCCGATGTAGTTCCAACGGCGTCTTCTTATGACATTGGATACTGTATCTTGCTTAGTCTCTTGTCTTATTTGCGAATTGGTTCTGAAGTCTGTCCAGTGGATGTTTAGAAGTCTAGTAGCGGTAGACTTGATTACATTCCTCTTTTTTAACGGGTACAGCCCGGAGGAGTGTGGAGGGAAGCGAATTATGACGGTTCTCATATGACGACAGCCTCTCGAGATGAATGTACAACTCCTTATATATGATAATGTTAAGAAACTTCGACGCATAGAATGTAAAAACCTCATTGAACAGCTTACTTCTATCGTCTAAGCCGAACCCAAGAACCCCACCTAACCCTCCCCACGCTAAGGCCACCCCCGATTTTATACCACCGAGATTTACAAGGCCAGTTGCAGGGTTGAGAGAAAGAGAGAGCTTCCGTGGCTCAAAGAATTGCTTGTTGAGAGCACAGACATCATAATACCCGTCGGGGATAGCAACAACTTCGTCATCAAGTTTGAACCAATTGTTTTTCAGCTTCTCGGAAATATTAACCCACGCAGGGTAAAACAACAATTCCACGATAGCCACCTCTAGGTCACCATCACGATTGTCTAGGACCGGGTTGAGGGGGTTGGGTTCCCCGTGTTGGATAATGCTAAGTGTGAGATACATATTAGCACAGCTAATAATAATGACTGCTTACGAGTTCAATAAAGACTCCAAATACCCGGCGGTTGGGGTATACCCGTTTGCGCAAATAAAGGATGTCACAAAGGTGGACATATAGGTCAACCTCCAAGGAGCCTTTCCAACACAGTTCCCCAATGTGTTTGAAAAATACCGGTTGCCATACGTGGAGTGAGCCCAGATCGCACAAACCTGGTACAGCAATCCGATGCAATTCTGGCGAAACCAACTCAACTTCGCCGTATGGTGTGCTACGGCGGGGTGTGGGGTGTCCGCGCAGGAGCATCTGTCCGACCCTGACCCACTAACACGAGCCGTCTTCATGTTCCATGTCTACTACCAGATTCGTCGAATCCTCAAAGAGATGCGTGTGGCTCTACCACAAGAACAGGGTTGGAACGTCTTTGAAAATCCCTACGATGTAAGAGCCTATCAGCGTATATGCGCGGAATTTGGAATTCCCCGGAATGAAAACTGGAGACGGCTCGGGAAGAATAATGGGTTGGAGAGTGTATACATTTACTGAACGAACAGTGGTTATCACGTCCTGAATGACGGCCAAGGTGGTGTATATGAACCAACTCGGCATTCATTCATACAGAAGACCACAAACGATGTACTACACATAGCGTACATCTCACAAGATGATATTCAGGCTGTCTCCGCCTAGCGGGCTTTCATTCTTAACAAGTCACAGGACTTCACGCACCCCGGCGTTGATCGAATAAATGACAGCATTCGAACCTATGTGTGGGCCATCTTAGGGGCCCAGGCTCAGACTAGAACACGAATTCTTGGAACTGGAACGGCGTTTGATGCCCAGAAGCAATTCCTGGTATTAGTAGAAGACGCCATCTCTGAGTCCGTCGATCTCGCGGCGGCCATCAAAAGGTATCAGGACGTGCTACAAAACGCGAGCTCAGAAGTTAGTTATGTCTTTGGAACGAGGTTGTATATGTCCCCCAGCGACATGCTGCTCCGCATTGGTCAGATAGCTGGATTTAACAACATGATCGTCATCGTAGAGCCAGGCCTAAAGCGTGGCCCGAATACAGCAATTAATGCTCCAAACTCTACCGTAGAGCCGCCCAGCATTGCACAGCCGCCATTGACGGTAGAGCTGCCCAGCAATGCTCAGCCAGCGCAGCCGACCACTAGCATAGCCGATAAGGTAACTGGGCTGCAGCATCAAAACGAAAAGATAGCACTCATTTCCATAATGGCCCTATGGTTAGTTCATTTACTTCGCAATTAGCCGCTCTCTGATAGCAAGCAGCAGCAAGCCACCGAGTGCAACCACTAATGCCCAGAGATCTCCAGCCAGCCATCCCACACCCTTACTCAAGAAGTTAAGGAGCCAGGAGATAATGCCGCCTATGATTCCTGGGATTGCCGCCGCAGCCTTACCAGCTAGCTTTGCCAGAAGGCTCGCTAGGTCTTTCAGCTTCTGTCGAATCCATTCCTTAGCCCCAGGGCAAGGTGGCGGGCCAGGTGGTGGGATAGGTGGCGGGCCAGGCGGTGGGGTAGGGGGTACACCACCACCAGTAATGGCTAGGGTGATAGTGGAAATTAAGAGGCCGATCGCTGTGAGAATGCTCGCTATGGTGATGCCCTGCTCTCTGAAAAGAGTCCGCAACCTCTCACCCAGTGTGGTGTCTTCATTGACCACCCGATGAATGGTTTCACGGATCCGGCTGAATTGGATGCGCAAGTCTTCGTGTAACTCAGCGACCTCTAAAAAAGACTCTTCTTAGCTTCTTCAATATCGGCAATCTTTTGCTCTTGAAAGTCCCTACTCTCCTCATTGGGTGCTATCAACATTTTCCGCCGCCGTATGGCGATTTCTTTATCTTGCTGGTCGAGAATAACGAGGAAGTTTGTGAGTTTACCATTAATTGTTGTCACAATTTTGTCAAACGCCATGAGCCCCCGGAGTTCTCTCACTGGAGGTAGTCCTTTCTTCCCCAGGTACTGGTCTACGTGTGAAGTTTCTAAAACCCGCTGCACTTCTGGACTCGACATGGCCCTTTATAAGATAATGCCAACATTTCATCATCCTGAATATCCACATCCGCTAGAGCTGCTTGTTCCTGTGCCAGAGCACTATCAGTCTGCACGAGGACGGAGACTGCCTTTGGCGGTAGTTTGTCCTGTGCCAGAGCACTATCAGTCTGCACGAAGACGGAGAACGCCTTTGGCTTTAGTTTGTCCACAAACCCCAATGCCTGTCTGGTACTCTCTTTGAAGCTACTCAAAGCTAAAGGTAAACCATCATCTAACCGTGTAATCCTTTCTTTCCCAACATAGAGCGCCTTCCTTCTACCCAGCCTAATGTTTGTATAATCTTTGCCTGTTATAGGTTTGATACCCCATATCGTCTTCACCCTTTTAAAATAGTCATCAATGGCGCTGTTTTCTAGTTCCACTTGTAAGTTTGGGGGTAGACCCCGCTGTGACTCCTTTGACCACTCGGCATTAACAATGCGGGGATTATCGACATCAAAATCGTCGTCGATGAAGCCTGTCTCGTCCTCGCCCGTTTCAGGCGGCCCCTCTTCGCCACCAAAATCGGTCAACTCAACTCTATCCATATTAGATATTGCTATAAAGCAACAACAATAAACAATTAGCCATGTCTTCAAGTTCATATCATCGTAAGCTTAACCCTTACCGCCGTCTGCGGGAGCCGCTCGGTGTGAAATGATTGCGGCAAACGATCATCGTGACCTACAATCCATCTACGATCGGTCCCAAGCAGCAGTTACTAGTCCGTTTCCCAAATATCGGTGCACACGTTGTTATCGTGCCTGGGTCAGTGCAGCTGGCATTCAATGTCGACCTCAGCTCCCCTGATGTCAACCGGTTCGTGGTCCAGAACGTGAGTAGAGCACTGGTTCAAAAGCTGACCGTTAGGCTCTCCGGCAATGAAGTCTTCTCTCTTGTGGACAGTGACGTCTACAACGTCTACCTGGATCTTTGGAAGAGCCGATCGGAGCGGGCGAGCGCTGTGTATCAAGGCATTAATACAAGCACCGGCATGAATATGACCAAGGCGCGTGTTGGCGCAGCGGATGCTGTTGTTCTGCCCCCCGCCAATTCGACAGAGCTGGCCATCGCGAAGGCCTTCAAAAACAGGTACTACATACCACTAGACTTTAATATGCTTGAAACGAATGCACCCTTCTACCAATCTGCTCTTAGTGATCGGCAGGAGATTGAGTTGACCTTTAACGACGCTTCCCGTGTGATTCGCGCAACTGGTAAAGATGCCGGCAATTCCTCATATTCCCTAGAAAACATCTGTCTCGAGTACTAAGTAGTCACTGAACCCACGTTGGCCCGGCTAATTCGTAGCATGTATGAGAGCCGTATGGTAGTGTTATACGAGCGGGTCCTACGGCATAGACGGATCCCTCAGAAAAAAGAGAACTCGATATGGAACATCAATCTGAACACGCCCTGTAAGTCATTGAAAGGCATTCTCCTATTATGGGAGGATCCCGCGAACAACAAAGATTTTGCACGCCAAACAGAGTTGTTTTATAACCCGCAGATCACCAAAGTTGAAGTCATCGTAGAAGGACAAGCCAATCAGCTATTTGCGAACGGCTTAGCGCCACACCAGCTCCGGGACGAAGCGAGGAAATTCTTCGCCGGTGGCCTCAAAAGGCTCCCTGAGATAAGCGCAGTCGCCAAAGAGCTAGGATTATTCGATGTCAGTCTAGGCGAGTACTTGACGACAAAATTCAGCTTGTGGCTGGACTTCCGGACCTCCGACGATGACCATCTTTACGGCAGCGGCCGGCGTGTAGAGAACGACTCTGAGGGCATCACTCTCCAGATCACGAAAGAGGCTGAACCGGCGGGGCCACTGTACTGCTACGTTTATTTGGTTATGGACGGACAGCTGAACATCGACACCGGGAGATTCGTTAGTGCTGTTTATTAATGGAGTTCCCACTTAAGCCACACTCGGCCATCATCATAGGCCCCACATCTTGTGGTAAAACAGAATTCATTCTCGACCTCCTGGAAGGACCGTACAGGGGTGTTTTCGAGCATATTGTCATTGCTTGCCCTCGGTACGATACAATGAAACATACCGGGCCCGGCCGTGGGTGTGGTCAGATCCCGAGGTCTTCATATTTGACCCCGGTTATCGGCTGCTCAAATTGCTAGAGGCCTTCTATAAAATGTTTCAGGAGACGCCGACGTTATACATCATTGATGACTGCAGCGCAGAGGACGCTATCGCGCAGAAGCGGACTATGTTGACTTATCTAGCATTTAGCGGGCGACATGCCCAGCAAAGTCTGTGCGTTCAAACCCAGAAGTACAACGCCGTTGCGTTGCCTAAGGGTGCAGACACAGTGGGTGGCGTTCTTCATTCCAAGGACAAGGATAGCTTTAAAGATAGCCTGGACGAGAACTACGTCATCCACTCTCGGGAGGAACGTGATGGGGTGCGAAAACAACTCGAAGCTAATGAGTTCTCAAAGCTGGTACTGAGGACCAAGTCCCATTTTCTTATAAAGTGCTCAAAGCTGGTGAGGCTTGTTAGATACTAAGCATATGTTAAGCATCAGCTAAGCATATGTTAAGCATATATGAAGCAGTGCTTTGTTACTCCGTAACAGCCTTAGTTGTATAACAACTGATATGCACATGTTGTGTGCTTGAATGGGCTGTGCATTCCTATATTAGAGTTAGACGTTGGGTATTTGCAAACGCTGTGATGGATTGTGACACCATACTCGACCAGCTGTTACGTGAAGAGGCAAAGCCGGCAGAGTCTGCTCCAGATGCACCACCTACAACAACACCACAGTCCGGACATGCAACACCACCTGCCACAACGCCACAGTCCGGACATGCGTTGCATCGTGAAAGGCTGGCAGCACTTGCGGCTGGGAGACGTGCCGGGCAGTATATAGGAAGTAAGTACTCCAAAATTACAGTGGAACAGGTTGAGGCCTTGCCTGATCAAGAAATTGAGAAGTTATATGCGAGGCACGAGGCAAGGCTTGGAGCGGCAATAACAAAGACCCTGGGCACGGCTATGCTACAGATGTACGCACAAGTGGCAAGTATGTTCCTCCCCAATGCTGATAATCAAGCTTTGTTGACAGACCTGGAGGCCGACCCGTTTCTAGGGCATGCGTTAAACACAGTTACATGTGAACTCTACCATAAGTTCGGCATGTGCTTAGCACCTGCAACTATCGCGCTTGCAACTTTTAGGCACTGCCATTTTGGACATATATGTCCTAAGCAAGAACAAGATGGAGGAGGAGACCCCCGAAATTGCTCCACAGGAGACGGAGAAACTAATGACGAAGGACCCCAGAAAAAGTTGTGGCTGGGAAGAGAAGAGCTGCTGCTCGAAAGAGTCGTGAAGCAGAGAGGCTGTCTCTAGCTCTGCAGCAGGCTGTTCGTGAGAAGAAACGAAAGTTAGCCCCCGAGCATGAGCAGGCCCCACCACCGCTGTTTCCAATGGTGCCCGTTGATTACCGCGGCTGGACACCCTGGATTATCGGAGTGGCTGGCGTTGTCGTTGTCGTCGGAGTAATTAGGCAGAAAATGCGGCGGACTAAAGCACCTGCCCCGCCTGCGCCCTCCAAGCGACCGGAGACTAACGTATTAAAGAATAGAGATCCATTTTATATGGAATAATGGCAGGCGTTGACGGGAGAGCTATTGTTAACGCCGTTTACCACGGCGCTTTAGTGGCCGCGCTTACGGTAGGCACCGCAAAACTGACCTAGGTGATTTTCAAAGGGGAAACTTTACCCAAGCTAGACGCTGATATGTATGACATTGGGATGATGGTTTTAGACACGTCCATCACCTTAGCACTCCAAGATTTGCTTATCAAAGAGGGCTTGATCCCCGCTGATATATTGCATAAGCCCTTACAGTATCAGCCCCGCTAGCTATGGCCTCTGTCGCAATGATGGTAGGGAGCGCTGTTGTCAATGCCCTCGCGTTTACGGGGGCAACTACCTCTTTTCCAAGCTAGGGCATGCGGATGCCCATGAAGAAGTGAGGCGTCACGATGAGGCTGTCGAGCGGCTGCAGGCAGCCCAGGCTGAGTGGACGAGAAAGAGAACCGCGCGGCTGGACTGGCTCAACGATGAGCTACAGCGCGAAGGCCACGCCGTTCACTCTTTCCAGGATGTCGACCAGGCCATGCGGGAATACAGCCTGATCTCCGGAAAACGTGTAGAGCCCCTCGAGCCTGAACCTCGCCTGTCGGATTTCTATGTGCCATCCGAGCCGCAGAAAGACCGTGAGATCACTTTCATCGTTCTTGGGCTGGCAGCGACGAGTATTGTTGCTTATAGGTTGCTTTAGAGATTGACCGCTGCTACCCAGTAACAAATGAAAGGTCTGGAGGACATCTACTACAGCCCTCAGGGCTATTGGAAAGGCTTGGCGGCCATTAAAAAGCTCGCTGCTGCAGCTAATGTTTCAGAAGATGTTGTCCGAGACTGGCTCCAGAAGCAAGCTATTTTTCAGATCTATCAACCCGCTCCTCGTTATATTCCACGGCCATCTATTGATGAAAATAGACCGAATGCCGTCCATCAGGCTAACTTGCTCTACCTACCACATGACCGGGTTGGTCGTAAGACATTTAAGTATGCCTTGATGGTTGTGGATGTTGCCTCACGGTTTAAGGAAGCAGAGGCTTTGACTGACAAGAGCAGTGAAGGGGTGGCTTTGGCCCTAGAGCGAATTTACAAACGCGGGCCACTCAAATGGCCACAGATTCTGCAGATTGACCCGGGGCGTGAGTTAATGGGTGCTGTGAGCCAGCTGGCAGCGAAGCATAAGACACAGATACGGCGTGGAGAAGCTGGAAATCACCGGCAGCAGGCGATCGTTGAGAGGTTCAATCGCACTCTGGCAGAGAGACTGTTCGTTGCCCATTACGCCCAAGAGTTACTACTGGCAGCTCGAGGGTCCTCTGAACGTTCCGCTGAATGGGTTCAGGCTCTTCCTCGGGTGGTCGCGGCGCTTAACGGTGAGGTTACTCGTTTGACGGGTCGGAAGCCGGTTGATGCCATTAAGGACACTTCTGTATCCCATTCGCCGGCCGCTCCAGCTCACCGTACTATCGGCCTCAAGGAACTTGTGATTCCGTCTGATGCTCTAGTTCGGTATCTGTATGCCTGGGGAGCATGAGCTTGAAGGCGGCCGGCTCCGGGCGACTGATCCTTCGTGATCATTAACAGTACACGAGATGCGTAAAACTGTCTGTCAGGATGGGCGGTCTGCGCTGTACTACCTGGAGGATGGGCCGGCTCGGGACTTCGTTCGCGATGAGCTGATGACACCCAAATGCCTCCTGAACGGATCCTCCCTAAACAGCGAGGTCTCACTCCGCGGCGGCCTTGCGGTACTCGAGGGGCTGCGTGTGGATACCGTTGGGTAAAACATACCGTTTGTCATAATACGCGCTGAGGCCCAGCTTGCCTTGTTGGTAGCTGGCCATCTGCCCTTTATGCATGCGCATCCCTCGGTTCTCCACTCTGTCTATGGACCCTCTAAGGCCGCTTTGTATCTCCTCCAGGTCAGGGTGTTCTGCCTTTTCCCCACCCCCTTGCACGAGAACTTCGTGTTCACGTCCCCGTCGAAGATGTAGCATTTGCTAAAGAGAGCGATGCCTAGACTCACCTCAAACTCGGTCTTGAAGATGCTGGGGGTTCGCCCGCTCCATTTGTCCCAGGCAAGCCACTCCCTCTTCACACGGTTGAACTCCTCTTTTATCTCAGGCTTTACCGCCTCCTCGAGATTGAGGGTGCTCAGCGCGATGTGCAGACTGTCGGTGTCCATCTGCATGACCGCATAGTCCCTGCGATCCACGAACCGGTCAACAAAGTCATGGTAGAATTCTAAGATGCGGAGCTTGGCCAGTTGATACACGGCGATGCCTACCTGGAAAGGACGATTGATTATCACACGTGGCTTACGCGATTTTATCTCGTATGCGTAGCCTATCTCTGTGAGGTCGTCAAACCAGGCGGAACGTAGTGCCTGATCCACTGTTTTTTCGTCTCGGGTGTAGCTGGTGTTGGTGTGGCGCTCGAGTACCTCGATGATCTTTCTGTATGCTGAATTGCCTAGAAGCTTCATAGCCTCGGCCGGCATCGCCTTCGCTTTGTCCACATCACCGAGGCGGCCCGCTTCGGTTACTTGCTCAACAAACCACGTGAAGAGCTTCTTTGGCTCATACTGGATGACTGTATAAACAGCCTCCAGCTCGAGTCCGTGTTCTAGATACCATTTCAACAGCGGGGTGTACTGCAAGATTACGTCGGCCTCAAGGAGGCCAAGCAGTTTCTTACACCCCGACCGCTGTCGGCCGGTGCGTTTCAGGTATTCCAACATCTCCGGCGCTACTAAGGCCTCCGGTACTGCCTGGTTGACAAAGAGGGGTGCCATTTCTTCGAACTTTGGCCACAAGGCTTTGGGGGTGGAGCTTGACAAATCCAAAAAGCTGGCCTTTTAACACCTGCTGCGCAACCTTGGAAGCTATCTCTTGGGGGTTTTCTGCGTGGAGCACTCGCTCTTTCCCGCATGGTGCTGAGGTAGAGCGCGTTAGCGTCGTACCCATTTGTGGTCCTGCACAGCTTCCCCTTTGGGTATTGATGCCTCGGATTCTGGTGACCCCCGCTTCGTTGTACCGGGTGAAGACTAGAGACGGCCCTCCCGTCACTGCTGCCTTTAGGAGTGGGTAGGCCTCCTCTCCTGGGGCATACAACTCACCAGCCTTGGTGCCCCTGAGAAGGTATTGTAGGGACACCCCAGGGAGGCTGCACGCGTCTTTGAGTATGTCGATTCCCCGCTCTCCGTAGAAGGCCTTCATCTTCCCTAAGGCCTCGATGCCTAGACCGACGTCGAGGTTGTTGTAGCACCTCAACCAGTCGGCAAACGTGGTCATTCCTTTTTCCTTGAAGAGACACTTGCAACTCCTCCACTCCTCCAGCGTGAGCACGTATCCACCCTTCTGGCTGGAATACCACGCGGGGTAGTCGGGTAGACCTGGCTAGTTCAGCTTCTCAGGTGTGTCGATCGATTCATACGGCAGCCACGACTCGGTCGCTGTGCAGCCATAGGCGCGCACCCATGCATCGTACGTGGTGCCGGGAGCCAGGTAGTTGAGAATATCAAGGAACTTGAACTCTTTTGTGACGAGGAACATTGTCTTTGTCCCTTGGACGGCCACGTTGATCTTCCGGCAGGTGCTTGCTAGCTCCGCTACGAAGTGTTCCTTGATTAGGTTTAGGTCGTACCGGCCTGAGTTGAAGCCCAACACAATGACTTGCCCAGACCACTCACGCATTTTCTTCTGCAGTTGTGGCTGCAGCTTATCCAGGTCTTCCGGGAGGTAACGCGGTTCCATCTCAGCTCGTATCGCGGTTGCGCGCCGACGCAGGTCTGCCATGAATTCGGCTATCAAGGCTTTTGGGTCTGCGTTGCTAGGTGGGTCTGCTGCTCCTCTACAGTGTCCCCACCGAAAAGGATATCGCAATCTGATGGCTCTCATAGGTGAGGTCGGGGGTGGGGCGCTGGGTTTGAGCCTTGCCGTGCCAGGTCTCGAAGTCATAAACGATCGCATGAGGGTCTACCACCGTCTGCACCTGAGACATTGGGGCGCGAGACAGAGGCGGTCGCTCACACTCCCACACTACCACCAGATTGTAGCCAGAAGCCTTTATTTTCTCTCCGCGGCGGCGGGTTATTTGATACAACTCGTCGGCGTTGGGGGCCTCACTGTGGGTGGCACACCCATGCCAGTGGCAGCCGTGATATTGGTACACCGTGTGGGTGGTGGGGTCGTAGCCGTCAACCAAACCGTCAACGATCCACCGCTCTCCCCCGTGCCCGCAGTATGCGTGGTGGATGTGGTGCCCTGATTTTTCGGCCATGTGCTCTAACCATAGGATGGAACTGCGGCTGGCATTGTTTTGGGGGTAGAAAACTTTCTCGTATGCCGACTGCGGCCGCCCCACCTCCTTCCCTGGACAGAGGATCTTGGTTTCCCCTCTGCTGCAGCGGTCAGCTTAGCGCTGGAGAGAACAGGCCTGGGTGAAGCGCTGATTGCAATTCTGGCACTGAAAGAGCTTCGCCAGTTTTGACAGGTCAGTTATCAGGAAGGCGTGATTTTCATAAACCCCGATCGTCATCGGCTTGGTGCCGACGCGCTCGTAGTTTGCGGGCCGCCTTACCAAGCGCCACACCCCCTCTTCGGTTGGCTCGTAGACGCGGATCCCTAACGTCAACTTCTCCTCAAACACTTTTAACGAATCCATGCCTGGCTTATCTGGGTTGTCGGTGTCCCACACCCTTGTGCCAGCTTCCGGGCTGCGGCGGTGCAACGTTGTGGCCTCGCGCCATTGTGGACTGCTAGGCATCGGAACAGACAGAGGTTGTCGCCGTATGTGTCCAACGCGTACAGCCCCTGCTTGTACCGCAGCCAGTCCGGCAGTCGCCCTTCCCCTAACAGAACCTGGGGAGTGAGGATCGTCTTCACTTCGTCTTGCACCCACCCTACAAAGACCCACTTGATGCTGGGGCGGTCGATTTTGCTGGTGTCGAAGCGGCTCTCATCACGCTCTGCTAACCACTCTGCGGCTGTTGCAGTGTGGTTTATCAAATCGCGGGACCCGCGTAGGGTTTTGTGGTACAGCATGACGTCTCCGTTTTCGATGTTTCGGATTCAGTAGGTGTAGGCGTACCGCAGATAGAAGGATGACCTCAATGCCTCGAGGTGGGTCTTGAGCCTGTCCACGATCAGACCATCTAGCCCTCGGAAGAACTTTCACGTGATTGTTCGCCTCCCCGCTCTTCCCTATCCTTGGGGATTACCTCCCCTAGGAGTTGGAGACCGCGCTGGGTGACGGATCGAGCTAGTTGCTCCGGTTGTAGATAGCGCCTATGGCGCCTTCTTAAATCGGCGTCTAACACGGCGAAGCGTTGTAACGGGTGCGCTAGTGCCCGGGCGGCGTATCAACGCGCTCGCAGGGCGGCGGTGACCTCGTCTTCCAACCGCGCAGCCTCCCGAGAGTGCTGCACTGCGTCCTGGACTCCCCCCCCCCCCCCCCCCGAAGAGCTGGAAACCGCCCGGTGGTGGCGGCCCGCTCGAGTAGGGAGAGCGGCCTGCGTCTCTCGCCTGAGCTATCTCCCCGGCAAGGATGGCTTTGCGGCGGTGGCTGTATGGTATCCCATACTGGCGAGCTTGATTTTGCAACTGTTTTACGGTGCCCATGATTACTGCTGGACTCGTACCGTCAACACTCCACTTCTCTCTAAATGAAAATTTCTTTTGCCGGAATTTAAATATTTATTCTTTTCAGGCGCCTCCATTCACAGAGAAACGGACCTTCCTGTTGGTATCGCAGTTTGTGGTATTTAATGTTGGCTCCGCACGGCCGGCAGAGGGCTAGGGTCGTTTTCACCCCGATGCCGCAGCTCGTGAATCGACTGTGAATCCCCACTTCTTGAGATGACCGTTGTGCTTCTGACAGTATTCCCCCCTACACTCTCACACTGGCGCGTCGTCCCCAACAGTGGCCACCGACACTTGTTCATGGTGCGTACCTCTATATCGCATACAGCTTTAATTCCAAATAATATATCTAAGCAGAGGTCTGGCTATGAGTAATATATCGAGTCAGAATGATACTACCGAGGCGAGCCTCTCTTGCTGGGGTGGGTTAGAACCCCTATTCAAACCCTTAGGGATGCGAATGGGGTCGGTTCGGACCCCTAGTGACACCCTTAGGGGTGCGAATGGGGGTCGGTTCGGACCCTTAAGGGGCGCGCATGGGGGTCGGTTCGGACCCCTATTAGACCCCCTTGGGGGGCGATTCGGCCCCACCGCGAGGTCTGTGGTGAGGTGTACTTTGTCTACTACCGGATATACTAATATCCGAGCCCTCTCGGAATATCTTGAAGAGGGTGTATCAACAGCTAGTTGTCTATCTATTACAGGACGTCGCAGTTCCCCCCCCCCCCAACATTGTTTATGCAATGCATTGTCAGAGTCTCACATGGAGTCGGTAGAAACATAAAGATAGAAGGGAATTTGATAAGGGGCATAACCCCAATACAAGGGAGACACACTCGAATGCTCGAACAATCTAGAGCCTTCGAGAAGCATAGGTCAGTTCGCCTACAGCTCCGTGGACACGCTGACCGCGTGCCAGGACCTGTTCCACGAGAAGCTCAAGGAGAGTTACAGCCCGTGTCCGATCGAGACACGTTAGAGGGGAGACGCCGACTGGACATCGAACAAGCAACAGGGCTTAACTTAAGGGGGACGTGTTAGATTGAACACAAGTGTATTTAGGAGTGTTACTCACTAGATAGATAGATGATAGAGTTTGTCGTAATGCTCATGTATGATTGCTTTATGATTGCTTTGTTAAAAACTCCTGTGATGTGCAACTCGAACTGCGAAAACCATTCTTCGCCAGCTTACTGTAAATAAATGATATCAGATAGTATCAGAACGGAGTTTGTTGCCTGTATGAACCCAGGTTTCATTCCCCTAGGTATCTAGGACGGTGACAGGCTATTTTGGGGCCAAGCCGGTTTTGGCAATCGCAAGCTTCACTTTCCCGACAGCTCTTGGTTTTGCCAAGTAAAATATATCAACTTACGTGCATAACAAAGTCTAGAACTTTGCAGCTACCATCGTATCATCTATTAATGAACTATTGTAGTCCCTCTAGAAAAGTATTTACGAATTATGTTCATGAAATTTGACATTGACATGACTGGACAATTACAGTGACAATTACTAATGTTTTGTTGATTCCAACATCAGATTGTTCCGCGAAAGATTGTGTGTATGTAAACTGTTCTCCAGCAGTGGCGAGAAAATAGGGGAACCAAACAACACTACAGCCAAGAAACCAGTAAATAAGATAAGTCCCATTTCATGCTCATT
This sequence comes from Cepaea hortensis, assembly GCA_963921405.1. Classification (NCBI taxonomy): domain Eukaryota; kingdom Metazoa; phylum Mollusca; class Gastropoda; order Stylommatophora; family Helicidae; genus Cepaea; species Cepaea hortensis. The sequence continues at coordinate 30,307 of CAWUFQ010000023.1, forward strand.
GCATCTCTAAACGATACTCACCATTTTTTTTCATTGATATAACATTCTTTCTATGTATTGCAATTTATGACATATACATGCACATTTTATTACCATTGAATTTATTCTATAGAAAGGGTGAATGTGAATAATTAAGGGATATAACCAATTTGTGTACACCTAAAAATTTTTTCAAAGGGATTTAATTACTACAGATTTAACATTAGCTAAATTTACAAGATGTCAACATTAGAACATTGCATCGAGTTAGGAATTAAACTAGGGTATACCGCTGATAAACTTTCAGAATGGGCACAAAAGACACAATTAGAAAACATAGCACGAGAAGATAGGGCAGCGGAAAGAGAAGAGAAAAAGATGCAAGCGGAAAGAGAAGAGAAAAAGATATTTGTATAAAATGGATAACCTCAGAGAAAACAAATAACAACTATGATAAACTAAAAGACCTAATAATAATAGATAAGATCATGAACACCATACCAACTCCTTTATCGAAATTTCTAAGACAAAGTGATTGTAAGACTATTTAAGAAGTCGAAAATAGAGGTAGTGCATATTTCACAGCTAATCTTGATATTTTTCAGCTAAATATGAGTCAGAATGAAACAGCAGCTGTCACAAACACCAAATATTCAAAACCGAATGAGAATAGGTGAAAGCAACGCTCTAAATTTACAAAACCAGTCCTGTGTCAATACTGTCATTTGACCCACGAACAGTACGCAATTTGTGATAAATCACCAACTTATCCACATCACCTTCAAATGATGGTGGAAAAACAAAAGAACAAAAGAAACGCGTACAAGAGAGCGGTCAAATGTTACTTTTGTCTAGCTTACGGGCATTATTCAGGACTTTGCGACGGTCGCAAGATGATGAAGCAGGCCAATGCTGCATTGATAGATACATCTACGGATGAAGAAATTGAAGAACTGAATGAATGTGACATCCAGAATGAAAGTGCGAGTCAGTCAGGTAATGCGGTAGAAATCATTAATACCATCAATAAGAACACCTGTAATACGTGCAGAAAATTTCAGTTGGATACAACCTTGGAATGTGGCCATACAATCCCTATATCCAATGAAATGGCCAACACAGCCTTAGCATCTAAAGGCAAGTTAAAATTTGTGAAAGGGTTTGTTAATAACAAACTATGTACATTAATGCGTGATAGTGGAGCGACTCTTTGTGGAATTAAAAGAACATTAATTAATGACAAAGACTACACACACAACTACGTGACATGTCGCACATTCGCAGGCACCATCGAAAGATACCCCCTAGCACTGGCCGAAATTCAGACACCTTTTCTATCAGGACAAGTGCTATGCGCAGTATTGGAAAAGCCTTGTGCTGATATTATTCTTGCAAATCTTCCTAATATAAGATCCTGCTCTGAAGAAGAAATCAGAGAATGGGAACAGAAAAACTACATCCAGAAAGCAAACAGGGATTCCAGAACGAAAGAACACATTTGCATTGTCTCAAACTGCCAAAAGCACAAGGGAGACCACCAATGACGGAATTCGAAACGAATTCACAGAGGTGCATAACACAGGGGCGGTCGAATCTTTCAATGACATCAGCATAAAACCTCGAATTGAGGATGCCACCGAATCGCAAAATTGTGAACCTGTAAATGTGCAACAACAGACAGAATACACCAATGTAGTGACAAGACAAATGACTCACAAAACCCACATAAACAACCAAACAGAGATAACAGGGGACAATAACGACACTGTCAAGAACAACGATGACAATTCTACTTTAACGACACATTCTCGTAATAACATAAACAACGAAGTCAATGACACAATAGCAACAACTCTGCTTAATCATGACAAACAGCGTGACGAGTGATTACAAACCGACTCGACTTCTTTAAAATACTCTCAACCAAATTCATATTATCTGACAAATAACAATAACAAAAGCACAGCAACGACAGTACGCCGTAACGACACTACTGCACAAGACAATGAAGACAACTTCACATTACAGACAGTTTCTCGTGAAGACAAAACCGCAGTTACCAAACCAACAACTGAGAAAACTCATACGTTCCAACTTTATGAGTCGAAACAATTTGGCTCTCTGAGAACTAGAAACAATTACGGCATTAATTCCAAGAAACATAACAAAGGAATACAAAGATATCCAAGGGACACTACTATTGACAAAGAAGTATTATTAGCAAACGAGTGTCATCATATGTGTTCATCGCAAATTTATCATCGATCAAGGACACATAAAACTAAAACAGAAACAACACATAAAGCTGCAGAAAGTTATGCAGATACAGAAGTAACATCATCATGCAACATTCATGCAAGCAAACAGTATGCAAATAAACAAACACAAACAAGTGACTTCACACAAAAGCAAAGTCAGAAACGATTGCATACAAACAAACTGCTTTATTGCATGAACAAAACCAGCAAACGATGCGGATCTAAATCCATCAGCACAAAGACTACCATTTTTATTTCACCATCCACCGATGTACCAGATAAATATAATTTCTTTGAAACACACACCTCAACCAACAAAAATAAACAATCACATTCACCAAGCAGTAGAATGAACAAAGACAAGTCACTGACACTCTTGCTACTTTTGCTGTTAACCCAACTTCAACCAACATTACCTACCTTTCAAACACCATCCGGATAACAAACATATTTTCCATTATATTTACCATCTCATTTAGATATCAATCAACAGTGCGCCAAATTGAAAGAGCAAAAGCCATGCTACATTTCATTAACTCCTGATGGTGCAAGGCTTTTCATATAACTTTGGGATATCCATCCATCCATCATGTGCCATGCCGGTAAGCGTGGGCGGTCATGTTCTGCCATCTCACTCGATCAACAGAGTCGTGGATCAGTTCCGTGTTTATGTCTTGACCATGCCACAAGGCCAAGCCATCCAGATACTTGTTTCTAGGTCTTCCCCTTGGTCTGTTCCCCTCGATCTTACAGTTGTCACCAAGTTCTCCAAATCATTTCTTCTCATAACATGCCCAAAAAATTGTGACTGTCTACGTCTAATGTCTCTGATCAGTTTACGATCTTCATTTGTTTCTTGAAGGACTTGTTCATTGGTCTTTCTGGCTGTCCATGGTATTCTTTGCATTTTCCTCAGAAACCACATTTCTACAGCCATCAGATGTTTTTCAGCCTGGCTGCTCATTGTCCAAGCTTCACATCCATATAAAAGTACAGGTTCTATGTAGCATCTCATCAACTCTTTTTCTCGTTTCAATTGACATCTTTTTATTGGTCAGTATGTTTTTCATCTTGCTAAAGGCTACTTTTGCCATGGCGATTCTTGTTCTAATCTCTTCAAGGCATCTCCCATCAGATGTTATTACTGTTCCGAGATAATTGTACCTATTCACTTGTTGAAGAATATTTCCATTTACTTGTATATTACACTGTGGTATTTTGGGATATACCTATAGTAAATTTATTTTCACTCTTACATTATTTAGACTCATCTTTACATCGATACCTATACAATTATATAGGATGTGCAATTGTAAGAGTATCCGTTTAGAGGATGCAATTTGCAAATTGAAAACCATTTTTTCGAATCCACCCATATTGAAATTACCAAACATAGATTTAACATTTATATTAACTACAGATGCAAGTGCGATCGCCATTGAAGGATGTCTGATGCAGAAATACGAACACGTGAGATACCCGATCCTGTATGTCAGCCGTAAATTGAAAGCAGCGGAAACCAAGATTTCGACAGCTGAATTGGAGGCACTAAGTTTGTGTTTTTGTATTACTCGTTTATCTAAGTTCCTCTTAGGTTCCCATTTCGTTGTCTTGACGGATCAGGAGCCACTGCTGGGAATTAAGGAAGGCACGGATAATGTATTTGCCGACATAGTATCACGGCTAACCAATGCACCAGCAGATTAACACTATTTACATTAATTAGTGGCCATATGATAAGCTGTGATATTTTAGTCTGTTGCATAAAAATGTGTACCTCTACACTTACTGTAGAACTTTAATTTGGAATTGTCAACAGCTGATATAATACTCTACTTATAGCTATCACAGACATGAAACTTTGAGATCCGTTAACTATATTGACCCACAGTGGCAATTAGCAGTACATCAAAAACATTCCGAACTGTGGATATTAACATTTGTGAAGTTATTTCATCAATCACAGAACTGAAAGGTACCATGCGAATATTAATAACTGTGTATACGCGTGATTTCAATTGACTCGCAAACTAACGGAACAGAACATCGCACATACAAGCAGCGATATACTATGACTATGACGACATATGAGAAATGACACAGGAATGTGACACCAAAACGTTACCTACGAACTGTAAAACATTATCGGAACAGCACACGGACGAAAGAACGACAACAAACGGATCGTCGTTGGAGTTAATTAATTTAATGTTATTAGTTAAATATGTATTACATTTGTGCTTTGTTGTATACAGAAAATATGTGAACATGTAAATTATACATTTTCTATCATAATATGTCACAAACATTTTCATTTATAGTTAAAATTTCTTTTCAATATAATGGTTGCAATTTAACTTATAAACCATTTCCTATCACCAGTACAAATAGTACTTGGCGCTTTGAATATAGCATATCGCCATTTTCCTTTTTCTAAGGGCGACAACAATTACCTCACCTTAATTTGTATATTTTAACAAATTATTATATTGAATGAAAGGTGTGCGAATCAGAGAGTGAATGAATTAAATGAGAGAGCGATATACTGAGCGGACAAATTGTACGCAAAAAGTATTTATTTTAATTTGTCTGCGTTTTGAGTGTAAAATGTAACACTTGTCTAAAATTGTGTATACATGTTTAGTGTTAGATAAAATAGGTTCACTCTAAGAATCACTGTTTGAGTACCCTGTACATGCGTTACACAAATAGACGTAATTGATGACAAAGGATATTCCAGCTCGTGACACTTAGAGATGTACTACACACCACATACACACAGGTAGCACACACTTCAGACATTAGATAGGACATACTCATAAAACTAAACACTAACAATTAAATCACACACATTTTTATTAGAGCAAGTAACAAAGCAGTAAACACACTAACAAGCAAACAGGAACATTAGTAGTTACGGGGGAGAAAACAAAAGTGCATCTATATATTAAGCACTATAAAACATACGGAAGTAAAAGTCTATCAAAATACACATTCAGGACAAGAATTGCAAGTGTTCTTTAATAAGCCAAGACAATTTGTCTTGTTAAACCTCTCTAACACAGAGTTTAATATCTGGGTATCAAATGGATACTTGAGAAGGGCGCGGTTGCAAATACAACTAGAAGCATCAGAGTACTTCGGTCGGATAAGCATTTTAAGAATATGGAAGAGATAGGGGCTCTTCAGCAATCACCCTGGATTGTTGTACGGGGAAATACATGAGTTAATAGTGCAAATATATAGATGCCAAGGTTCCCATCCACGAAACTACCAAACACCAACTTCATGTGATCCTATGACATAATTAGTGCAAACTAATTACCATATAATAACCCATAGAAGCGGGGGAGGGGGACCCCTGTCAGAGTCTCACATGGAGTCGGTAGAAACATAAAGATAGAAGGGAATTAGATAAGGGGCATAACCCCAATACAAGGGAGACACACTCGAATGCTCGAACAATCTAGAGCCTTCGAGAAGCATAGGTCAGTTCGCCTACAGCTCCGTGGACACGCTGACCGCGTGCCAGGACCTGTTCCACGAGAAGCTCAAGGAGAGTTACAGCCCGTGTCCGATCGAGACACGTTAGAGGGGAGACGCCGACTGGACATCGAACAAGCAACAGGGCTTAACTTAAGGGGGACGTGTTAGATTGAACACAAGTGTATTTAGGAGTGTTACTCACTAGATAGATAGATGATAGAGTTTGTTGTAATGCTCATGTATGATTGCTTTGTTAGAAACTCCTGTGATGTGCAACTCGAACTGTGAAAACCATTCTTCGCCAGCTTACTGTAAATAAATGATATCAGATAGTATCAGAACGGAGTTTGTTGCCTGTATGAACCCAGGTTTCATTCCCCTAGGTATCTAGAACGGTGACAGCATTTACAGGACGTTGCAGACAGCCACAACATTGATTGGTTGTACGTGTGCCATCATGACATCCGTGTGTGTGTGTGTGTGTGTGTGTGTGAGAGAGAGAGAGAGAGAGCGCGTGTAGGCGTGTATTCGTGCGTGGGTATGTACATGCGTGTGTGTGTGCTATCTATTACAGGCCGTTGCAGACAGCCCCAACATTGATTGGTTACCCGTGGGCCATCATGACATCCGTGTGTGTGTGTGTGTGTATGTGTGATCGCGTGTAGGCGTGTGTGCGTGCGTGGATATGTACATGCGTGTTAGTGTGTGTTGTGTGTGTGCTATCTATTACAGAACGTCGCAGTCAGCGCCAACATTGTTTGTTTGCGCGTATGCGATCATGATTTGCCATGTTATGTCACGACCAAATGTTTGCCCCGTACTATGTGTCTACCTATTACAGATGGTAGCCAAGCTGTAATGCAATGCATTTACAGGACGTTGCAGGCAACCATAACATTGTTTGGTTGCCCGTGTGCCATCATAAAATCCGTGTGTGTATGTGTGTGCGTGTGCGCCCGCGTGTGTGCTATCTATTAAAGGACGTCGCAGTCAGCAACAACAATGTTTGATTGCTCGTGTCCCATCATGATTTGCCGTGTCATCTCACGACCAAATGTTTGCCCCGTACTATGTGTCTACCGATTACATATGGTAGTCAAGCTTTAATGCATTGCATTTACAGGACATTGCAGTCAGCCCCAGCATTCGTGCTTCCTGGGCAAGCTTGCCGTTGTCTTTCTGCACGACCGGTACATATGATCGTCTGTAGTGTCTATCAACAGGATTACTAACATCATCATCATCATCATCCACCACCAACAACAAATTCATTATTATCATCTTCAGCATCAGTATCATCGCAGCATCATCATCAGCATCATCATCTTTATCTGAGGGTAACTGACTGGGTGACTCATCACGGGACTATGTCAGCGAAGTGAACGTACTTGAACGTGTTCAGACATGTCTTTGGGGAAAACTGGAGGATGACTCAGAGCGTACTGACAGCATAACGATACAGCCGAGACATTTGGGCAATGGTCACGTTTGATTAAATATCGTGATGCTTCCGGTCATATGTCTAAGGTATACAATCGAAACACATGACTAAAACCGGTAAAGATGGCGTCGTACTCGATCACATGTGTAAGTGTACAACCACACGGCTAAAACCGATCAAAAATGGCGCTGTATCCGGTCACGTGTCTTATGGGATACATCCGAAACACGTGACTAACACCGATCAAAGATGGAGTCGCATCCGGTCACATGAACAGACAGTGCATAATAATCTGCTGAGTAATTCTACGTCAGCAAATAGCGTGTATAAGAGGACCACCATTCGTCGAATAGAACTATCGATCTCAGTGAACAGCAACCAGCTCACAATGTTACAACTCACTACCGGTAAGTTGGCTTTTTTGATAAAGATTTCACATTTTCGTTGTGTTTCTCCAAGTAGACATATGGGAAACCTAACATCACTAGTATAATACAGGGGATATATGGTGCTAGACGCATATATTTGAAGAGACAAGCCATTTCTTCCTATAGTATTGTAGGCTGGGTCGACATGGAATAGAGCTGGCATTCGAACTTTTGAACACAGCACTGTGGTGGTACCTTAATATTAAAGGTAGTAATGTGTAGTCGTAGGGGAAGGTGAAAGTGTACCGCGGGTCCACACACCCCATTATCGATAGAAATATATGAAGTGTGTAGCAGAAAGGGCATGTCAGATTAATAGCTATTAACTGTAATATCAATGTCTATAACGCTGATAAAGTACCCTGTTCTTATCTGTTTTACAGATACCGAGACCCACGAAAACCTAATTAGCAAACCGTGGAGCATACAAATAGCTGAACCAGACAGCTATTGCATGGCGTGTCTTAATGTCCCACAAAATCAAGAAGCTGAGAATCCATTCAGTCATTCTTGTGATTACGGTGAGCGTGGTAGTTTTGCAGACTTAGTAACTGTTTGACTGCGGGATGTACTACAACAGAACTTCACCAAACAAGAAAAAATCACATTAAGCTTGTATAGAATTGAGGAGTGCATCCTCGACTATAATCGACAACAGGATACTCCAGAACCATCCACACCAAACGTCGAGCTACCAGCGTCACCGGCATCCTTAACCTTTAGTCAATCCACACTAGCTGATGAGTATTAAAACAACTACATAAAAGACAAAATGGGTGCAATATACTTACAGGCCTGGCTTTAATAGCTGACCACTCATCAATACGAAGAAAACTACAGTGGGTGTGAGGAGATGGTATATGTATATCACTGGTATTCTGACTTCACAGACTATAGCTCACAGTGACTACAACGCAAGTAACACGGCGCCCTCTACGCTATCTATTTCATCATGGGTATACGTCATGTGACGAGCATGACCCGCATTCCCCAAGCCAGCTCAACCATATAACAGGTCAACGAGCGGGTAGTAGAACGCTTAGTCGCTGTCAGAGTGTCACATGGAGTCGGTAGGAACATAAAGATAGAAGGGAACTCGAGAAGGGACATAACCCCATTACAAGTGAGACACACTCGAATTCTCGAACAATCTATAGCCTTCGAGAAACATAGGTCAGTTCGCCTACAGCTCCGTGGACACGCTGTCCGCGTGCCAGGACCTGTTCCACGAGAAGCTCGAGGAGAGTTACAGCCCGTGTCCGAGACACGTTAGAGGGCAGACGCCGACTGGACATCGAACAAGCAACAGGGCTTAACTTAAGGGGGACTTGATAGATTGAATACAAGTGTATTTAGGAGTGTTACTCGCTAAATAGATAGATGATAGGGTTTGTTGTAATAATTATGTATGATGGCTTTGTTGTGAACTCCTATGATCATGTTCACCACGTAGCTGGCTGCGAAAACCATTCTTCGCCAGCTTACTGTAAATAAATCATGTCAGATAGTATCAAAACGCAGTTTGTTGCCTGTATGAACCCAAGTTTCATTCCCCTAGGTATCTAGGACGTTGACAGTCGCGCTATACGGACAGCCACGTCAGCGTAATCTGAACTAATTGATCTAAGAAACTGAATGAAATCGGTTTTACGCGTGGCTCAAAAACTAGTATATAAACCCGAGGCTGTTAACACTCAACCATTGTGATCAGAAGATGACTGCAGACCTCATGACTGTGCCTGCTAACTGGGTCTACACGACTCGTAGTGGTGAGACTATTAGACCAGTGGGCATTGGTGATAAGGCCGTGTTTGTCTAATCCTACAGGGGAACGAGTATGTTACACATCCGAAGATTGTACCGTGAATACGACCAGAAATTCCCGACTAAAACGGGTATGACACTTACTCGGCAAGAATATGAACAGATGAGCGCCATGCATCACGAGATCCTCAACATTTCGAAGTGGGTCTGGCCGAAATTCAATTCCCCAACTACTACTGCAATGTGCTAGAGAATGAAGTATGGCTAAGATACATCCCTCCAAACGGTAGAGTGATAAAAAAAAGGCGTGTCCCCCGGGCTTGTACATTTCACCAGATGCGTTTATAGCTGCACTGAATCGCTTAATGAAAGATCGGAAGGTGAACGATCAGCTATGTGTTCTATTCCATTTCGACAATGCATCAAAGAAAGTAATCGTGAAAATACTCGAACCCGGGGCCACTATTACATTTAGTGAGAGGTTGCAAGAGATACTAGATACAATTGAAGGTGAAGGGGCGATAGACACGAATAACGACCTGCAAAATGTCTACGTATATTGCGATCTCATTGCGGCGAGACCAGTCGGAGACGTCATGGACCCACTACTAAGGACGGTTCCTATCATGAATCAGCGATCAACCTCAGTGTTTTCGCGCCTACGACAAACCTCACTACATACCGCTGAGTCGTTTCTCCTTCGACACGGTGGAAATACTTCTAACCACTGATACGGGCACAAAGGTCGCATTCACTACCTGGACTTCAGTGCTGACGTTACATTTTCGAGTTCGGAAGAGATCAGACCTAGAATAATGGGGAAATACGGGGCGGTACATCGAAACCCCAGACTGTCCGAAGACATGATGTTCCCGACACTCTGATGATTGATGCCTCGGGTATCTACAAGACTCAGATATCAGCCCACCAAGCAGGAGACCAGTTTTATGATTACGGGCTAAGTGACATGTACATACGAGGCTACCAACCGAATAAGAAAAAAAAAACCAAACTACTCAGACAATGGTGTGAAGAAATCCAGAAACAACATACAATGTAAAATAAAACAAAAAATAAAACTGTCGACCATAGTCTGAAATAGCTCAACCAAAATTATGAATAGTAGGAATCTTTGCAAAACGTAGGAAAATCTGTTACCCAAAAGGGAACAATATTTGGCCACATTTCAATCAAATTTATGAAAAGTGGGAAAACTTGTTAACCTAATGGCAAACATCTTGGTCAAGTAAGAAAATTTGTTAACCATATGTGAAAAGGTTAGCCAAACTTCATTCTCTAGCACATTGCAGTAGTAGTTGGGGAATTGAATTTCGGCCAGATCCACTTCGAAATGTTGAGGATCTCGCGATGTATGGCGCTCATCTGTTCATATTCTTCCCGAGTAAGTGTCATACCCGTTTTAGTTGGGAATTTCTGGTCGGATTCACGGTAAAATCTTCGGATGTGTAACATACTCGTTCCTCTGTAGGATGAGACAAACACGGCCTTATAACCACCGCCCACTGGTCTAATAGTCTCACCACTACGAGTCATGTAGACCCAGTTAGCAGGCACGGTCTTGGGGTCTGTAGTAATCTTCTGATCACAATGGTTGAGTGTTACCATCCACGGGTTTATATACTAGTTTTTGAGCCACGCGTAAAACCGGTTTCAGTCAGTTTCTTAGGTCAAGTGGTTCAGATTATGCTGATGTGGCTGTCCGTATGGCGCGTCTAAGCGTTCTACTACCCGCTCGTTGACCTGTTGTATGTTTGAGCTGGCTTGGGGAATGCGGGTCATGCTCGTCACATGATCTATACCCATGATGAAATAGATAGCGTAGAGGGCGCCGTGTTACTTGCGTTGTAGTCACTATGAGCTATAGTCTGTAAAGTCAGAATACCAGTGATATACATATACCATCTCCTCACACCCACTGTAGTTTTCTTCGTATTGATGAGTGGTCAGCTATTAAAGACAGGCCTGTAAGTATATTACACCCATTTTGTTTTTTATGTAGTTGTTTTAATACTCATCGGCTAGTGTGGACTAACCAAAGGTTAATGATGCCGGTGACGCTGGTCGCTGAACGTTTGGTGAGGATGGTTCTGGAGTATCCTGTTGTCGATTATAGTCGAGGATGCACTCCTCAATTCTATTCAAGCTTAATGTGATTATTTCTTGTTTGGTGAAGTTCTGCTGTAGTACATCCCGCAGTCGAACAAGAATGTCCGAATGGATTCTCAGCTTCTTGATTTTGTTGGACATTAAGACACGCCATGCAAAAGCTGTCTGGTTCAGCTATTAGTATGCTCCACAGTTTGCTAATTAGGTTTTCGTTGGTCTCGGTATCTGTAAAACAGATAAGAACAGGGTACTTTATCAGCGTTATAGACATTGATATTACAGTTAATAACTATTAATCTGACATGTCCTTTCTGTTACACACTTCATATATTTCTATCGATAATGGTGTATGTGGACCCGCGGTACACTTTCACCTTCCCCTACGACTACACATTACTACCTATATTATCAAGGTACTACCATAGTGCTGTGTTCAAAAGTTCGAATGTTAGCTCTATTCCATGTCGACCCAGCCGACAATACTATAGGAAGAAATGGCTTGTCTCTTCAGATATTTGCGTCTTGCACATATATCCCCTGTAATATCCTAGTAATCTTAGGTTACCCATATGTCTTTTTGGAGAAACACAACGAAAATGTGAAACCTTTATCAAAAAAGCCAACTTACCGGTAGCGAGTTGTAACATTGTGAGCTGGTTGCTGTTCTGGTGGTCCTTTTATACACGCTATTTGCTGACGTAGAATGACTAAGCAGATTATTATTCACTGTCTGTTCATGTGACCGGATGCGCCTCCATCTTTGATCAGTTTTAGTCACGTGTTTCGGATGTATCCCATAAGACACGTGACCGGCTACAGCGCCATCTTTGATCGGTTTTAGTCGTGTGGTTGTACACCTACACATGTGATCGAGTGCGACGCCATCTTTATCGCTTTTAGTCATGTGTTTCGATTGTATACCTTAGACCTATGACCGGAAGCATCACCATATTTAATCGACTGTGACCATTACCTAAATGTCTCGGCTGTATCGTTATGCTGTCAGTACGCTCTGAGTCATCCTCCAGTTTTCCCCATAGACATGTCTGAACACGTTCACGTACGTTCACTTCGCTGACATAGTCCCGTGATGAGTCACCCAGTCAGTTACCCTCAGATAAAGATGATGATGCTGATGATGATGCTGCGATGATACTGATGCTGATGATGATGATAATGAATTTGTTGGTGGTGGTGGATGATGATGATGATGATGTTGGTAATCCTGTTGATAGACACTACCGACGATCATATGTACAGGTCGTGCAGAAAGACAACGGAAAACTTGCCCAGGAAGCACGAATGCTGGGGCTGACTGCAATGTCCTGTAAATGCAATGCATCAAAGCTTGACTACCATCTGTAATAGGTAGACACATAGTACGGGGCAAACATATGGTCGTGAGTTTAAACGGCAAATCATGATGGGACTCGAGCAACCAAACATTGTTGGGGCTGACTGCGACGTCCTGTAATAGACAGCACACAAACACACGCATGTACATACCCACGCACGCATACACGCCTACACGCGCTCACACATACACACACACGAATGTCATGATGGCACACGGGCAACCAATCAATGTTGGGGCTACATGCAACGACCTGTAAATGCATTGCATAAACAATGGTGGGGATGACTTCGACGTCCTGTAATAGATAGAAAACTAGCTGTTGATACACCCTCTTCATGATATTCCGGGAAATCAAATCAAATCAAATCAAATCAACTTTATTAGGGTCACAAATTGGGTGCGCAGGCCCGTCTTACATTCGGCCCTTCCAATCACTCGTCTTTCGTTCATCAAGAGCATTATACATTTACAAAGGACGAAAAATAAACATTGTGAAATGAATGTTGTAAACATAAACAAGGCAAATTACAATGTTATGAAGCCCATCTCCCACCTATCCATACATCACCCCACCCACACAACACCACCACCTACCCACACACACGCGCACCAAGGGACACATACACACCCCCACCTACCGACACACACGCACACCAAGGGACACATACATACCCCACCAACTGACCCATCCCCCTCCCGCACATCCCCCACCCACACACACTGCCCTCACCTGATCCCCCAACCAAAACATACTCGCCACCTACAAACATTCCCCTACCAACCCACACATCCCACGCCCATCCACATCCTCTCCCCAGCCACACCTCAAACCACCCATCCCCCAGCCACATCTCCATCGACAACATATTCCCCACCCACACACACAATCCCCACCAACCCACACATCTCACATCCACTCACACATCCCCAAACCATACACACACATCCCCACCCACTGACATGTCCCTACCCCCCCCCCCCCCCCCACACACACACATCTCCCTAATCACCCATACATCCCAAATCAACTCACACACACCCCACCACCCACACATACAACTTCCACCCACACACACATGACTTAACCTAATCCCCCACCGCACAATCCAACACCCGCACATCACATACACCCCCTACCACACACTATTCCCAACCCATGCACCACACACACACATATCCCTCACCAACACATCCCCACTTACTCACAACACACATATCCCCCACCCAGATACCACACAATATTCCCACCACACCCACACAGATACCCTTACCCATCCACCCCACATACCCCCACTCACACACCACAAAATCCCCCACCCACACACACATACCTCACCCACGCAATATCACCAACCAACACACAACACACCTCTCCCCATCCACACACGTATTCCCTACCCGTCCACCAACACACACTCACTCACGCATACATCCTCCACTACGCACCCACACACCCCCACCCACCCCCAACCAAACATCTCTCGATCACAATACCCCTACCCCCACACACATCCTCCACCTACTCACACATCCCACCCCGACACATACAACTCCCTCACCCACCTACACATCCCTAAGCCATTCACACACCCCCACCCACACATTCCCCACCGACACACACACATCTCCCACCCACACTCCCCCACATACTTCCCCCAACCACCACAATCCCCTGCTCACCCACACATATACCCCACCCATACGCACATTCCCCGCACCCATCACACACATCCCCCACACCACACACTATCCTCCACCCATACCACCACAAACATACCCTCCACCCACACATCATTCACACATCCCCCACCAACACACATATCTCAAATCCACACACCATACACTTCTCCCTACCCGCCCTTCCATCCCAAATCCACCCAACACAATCCCCTACCCACACAACCCCGCCTCCCACACATACTTCCTCAAACCATCCACACATCTCCACCCACATAAACACACATCCCCTGCATCCGTCCCATACACATATCCTCCACCCATACACACATCCCCCACACCCATTCCAACACCCCTACTTTCACCCCCACACATCCATCCACACATCCCACCAACACCCACCAAAACCCACACAAACCAACCCATCCAAATGCATACCCCCACCCACACACCCCCACCCACACATATCCCCACACTCACACACATCCTCCACATACACTCACACTTCCTCACATCTAGACACATACAAAATGTCTCACGTTAGTATTGAAATTAGTATGAACAAACTCCCACACTTTACTCACACACATACACTGACACTTGTCATGAGCAGTCTCATAAAAATGTTAAACATTGAGAAAAATGTGTATATAAAATGTATGTGACGTAAAAATAGTGATGCTCTCTCTCTCTCTCTCTCTCTCTCTCTCTCTCTATATATATATATATATATATATATATATATATATATATATATATATATATATATATATATATATATATATATATCACACACACACACACACACATTCACTCTCACGCTCACACATTCACTCTTCCGCTCATTCATTCACTCTCCCGCTCACTCATTCACTCTCCCGCTCACTCATTCACTCTCACGCTCACTCATTCTGTCTCTCATTCACACTCACTGACTCACTCACTCAAACTACAGTAATGAACATGAGTTTATATTATGCATGATAAAATCAAATGGTATTTAACTGATAATATGACAGATGAGAATACACAAACATATGGATTCGCGTGTTACATAACATGCGTGTTACATGACATGCATCTGCTCAGCTCTCTCTCTCTCTCTCTCTCTCTCTCTCTCTCTCCCTCTCTCTCTGTATTCTTTCATATACACACACTCACACGCATGCGCGCGCTCACACACACACACTAACACATCAACTCTCCCACTGTCTCACTCTCTAACACACAATCCTTCACACACACTCACTCTCTCAATTACACTCTCTCACACATACACAGGAACGCATGCACATGAACGCATGCACGCACGCATACACTCCCTCACTCACTCTCACACATACACGTACGAATGCATGCACTGACACATTCCCCCACCATTTCTCGCTCAATCACTCTCTCCACACACACGCATTCACTCTCTCCCTCTCACAGACACCCACTTTCTCTCTCTCTCTCTCTCTCTCTGTCTCTCTCTCTCTCTCTCTCTCTCTCTCTCTCTCTCTCTCCCACACGCACACACATATATAGTGAACAATTATAGTTAAACAATTATAATGAACAATTATACTGAACAATTATACCAGTAAATGGATTATGGTGGCATATAGTCGGTATGGATTAAGTATTGAAAGAGTTTTCGGTTAAATGTGTAGGGACTCATTGGAGTTTTCAGATCTGGAGGCAGATCATTCCATAAGTGAGCACCAGAATAGGCGAAACATGTTTTGTATAGGTCCAATCTAGGCTTTGAGACATGTAACAAATTTAGGCGCTTGCTGTTCATTGCATTAGATTGAATCAGCGGCAGAAGATACTCTGGGGTATTTTGAGATATAATTTTATTCACTAATTTGGCTTTGTTGAAAAGGAATCGCTTTTGTAGTGGTAGAAGTCTTAGATGACTGTACAAATTATTACTTTCAACGTGCTTTATGTCAGAAACCAGACGAATAGCGCGGTTTTGTAGAGAACATAGTCGTTTTAAATTAGATTTAGGGCAACCATCCCAAACTGTGGAACAGTAATCGAGATGTGATTGGATATAGCATGTATAGAATATTTTTCGTGTGCTTTCGTCCAGGAAGTGCTGAATTTTAGCAAGTTGGTAAACTTTTTGTGCTATTTTCTTGGTAAGAGCGTGAACATGAGAGCTCCAGTTCAAATGGCTGTCTATTAAAAGCCCTAGTGTTTTATGTTCAGTCACATTAACTATAGGTAACGTGCCCATGCGGAGTTCGAGCGGTGATCCAGTTATGGCTAGTGTCTGTAGTTTTTGTCTGGTCGTTATTAGCATGGATTTGGTTTTGTCGATGTTAATTTGCATGCGGTTTTCATTGCTCCATCTAGTAAGATTATCAAGTTCCTTTTGTAAAGAATTCTCTAATTCACTACGGTTTTCTTGACTAGTATATATAGTACAGTCGTCTGCGAATAGATCACAAGTTGTATTGATATATAAAGGAAGATCATTAATATAAACTGCAAAAAGCAGCGGACCTAGTATTGAGCCCTGAGGCACACCAATATTAAGCTGTGTGGGTCTTGATAGACAGTTGTTGAAGGACACGACTTGTTGCCTGTCGGATAGAAATGACGTAATTATGTTCACCATGTTGGTGCTTGTCTTCATTTGCTTTAGTTTTCTAATTAAAATATCGTGATCTACCATATCAAAAGCTTTTTTAAAGTCTACAAACACCGCTCCACAAGGGAAGGCTCGGATAGACCGGTTGTTGTACATTCCTTGACCTGCACAACACGACACTCCATAGAATGGGAGGGTTGACTGTGATGTCCTGTAAGTGATAGCACACACGCGCGCACGCATTCATACATATACACACACACACATATACACATATGACATGGCTACCGTTCGTTCAATAAGACAGCAGTATTCTTGCCCAGCAAACACAACACTCCACAGAATGTTGGGACTGACTGCGATGTCCTGTAATTGATAGCACACCGCGCGTGCGCACGCACACTCATACACACACAGACGCACACACATATCTCGAGTGACCAAGTCATCAAGGCAATTACGTATATATGCCTTACCCACTGGGACAATCGACATGCAGCTATATAAATACATACTTATATAAATAAATAAATAAATACATACATACATACATATCTATGTATACTTAATATTTCAAACCATTTGTGTAACGGCTACGTATAGCTATATTTGAGAATAGCTTATTTTTTTCGGCGCAAATATTCCCTTCACAGCCCCGGTTGTATCACGTCTTCTGATCTCTATCCTTGATAAGCATTGAAGTCCGTCGACGTTAATTGACAATTCCCTAGGCGTTCTGGTTGACCGGTATTGGATAATCTCGTATGACAGTCGCCGGCAATTGTATTTCTCGCGGGGCATAATGGGTCAGCGCATGAACTTTGCCTGTGTGGGCAGGTAAAAGTTGGCGGTCAGGGGAGCTTAGTAAGAACACCATAAAGGGGAGACAAGAGACACGAGTATCTCCCCTTGGTTTAATTCTATTTCGTTTATTGAGGGGATGTAACTGTGGTGTTTAATAATATTACATATTTTTGATGATTATCTTAGTAAGTTATCGTTGTTATTAATTGAGAATCGTAGTTTTATATTGACATTAATCAGTTATCAGTTATCAGTTATCAGTTGGGGTATCTTCGTTGCACTCCGGTGCTCAGATCCTCCCCCCAGCATATGCATCAGCATCCGGTGGCTAATAGTGCCAGTTCTGTGTTGGTTGACGAGGCACTTTGTTTTCCCGATGTACCTCTCACGTCTGGCTGTGCCGATTCTTACTCCCAGGTCTTTCATCCTGGACAGCGATGTATATTTGATGTGATTAAAATTAATATGATCCGCTAAACATACAAGAAATTTAGTCGCTTATTATGTGTTTTAGGGTTAATTTTTTAATAAAATTGTATGCGTGTCTAGTATATTATTAAACCAGATTTTCACCAATCGCTTAATGTTGATACACGGGTAGGGACTTCTGCCGAATTAACTATCATGCTGAGCCTGAAAAAAGTTTATTCATGCAATCCAACTATGGATACTCGAGTTATCTCGAGAGATTGAATAAATCATTTTCTGTCACATTGACTTCGGTCTCCTCATCGAAGCGAGTCGATATCAATATGACTGAGGTTCGATCACCACACACACACACACACACACACACACACACACACACACACACACACACACACACACACACACACACAGTGGGACTCGAACCCAGGTGCCCGGCGAGTAGTTGGTATACTTATCTATATAAATATTCCACATGCCCGGGTCCAATCTCACCGCCGCCGCCCCGCGACCACCGCCTCCGCCCCGCCACCCACCGGGGACCGGAAGTGACAACCGGAAGTAGTCATCAGGACAACCAGACCCAAGAAAATAACAGCCAATTTTTTGAAATTGTGGTCGGAAAAGGATCCAGTTTGGTGACGTCAGAGCATAGGATCATGACTTTTGTATAGTTAAAAAATGACGTCACCACGAAGGATTCAGATCCTTATTTCCTAAGTAAATTGCACATTATATACTACTACCAGATGTTGAATTTACCTATGAGTCTGCTATTCTCCATGGTACGCAGATCGTTTACCGCTGTTTCGTATATTTCTATTACTGCTCTCTTGTTTATCAGAATGGTATCGTACACACTTTACCGTTTCCTCTATCGCGTTGAGAATTGCCTGCCCGGCACCCCTGAACAACCTTACCGCCACTCTTCACTCATAATCCAAAGGCTTCTTGATTTCGTTGTCTTGAATCTCATCCTGCACCAACAAATAAGTTCTTCTCATCTGAGGAGGATGCTGCTGGCATCACTCTCTTTCGGTGGTAGGATCGTCGTGTCGTCTATGAAGGCCCTCAGAGGCGGCATGTTCGTTCGTCACTGAGCTTCGTACCGTGTGTGTAGCCAGATGCTGCATCCAGGATCACCTGCATGGACATGACGAATTGTATCGGCGAAATCGCACATCCCATTTCAATACCCACCAGCAGGGCGATCCATCTAGTCGTGAATGTCGTGGTCTAGAAACGGAGAGAGAAGCCGAAAAGGACTGCATGAGCATTGTTCTTAACTTATCGGGCACGTGATACGTCCAGAAGGTAGGCCACATCATTTGGTGGCGAACTGACCAATACGCGTTGGCCAGATCCAACTATATCACGTGGAGGTCTTACTTCTTCATCTTCGCTCTCTGGAAGGCTTCAAAGATCATGGGTGCCGTGTTCTAAACATCCGGAGACTCCAGAGATACACCTATTTCTGAACCACTGTGTCGGCGTAATTATTCCTTATCAAGTGCTTCGTTATTTGCCTGGCAATTATTGAAAAGAATATGTGCCCCTCTAATTTCAAGAGACAGATCGGCTTTAATAGGGTAATGCTTGGCGTGTTTTGAACAGTGGGAATGTAAATTCCGTTGCATTGTTTCCGCGACGTGCTGGTGTGCTTATTTTTCTGCACAAATCTCGGTATGCGGTGGAGTTTCTATAGGACATTCGGGCACCTCTTGTTTGCTGTGTAAGGCACGCCGGTGCAGATATTCCACGTGCTTTCTTAATCAACTTCGCTCCACAACGGGGGCTTGGCGTTGAAACCCACAGCTGGTTTCTCCGGTCTTCTGTTCCCCTCAGTCTCTCCGAATGAATAGTCCCACTGGACATCTGAGTATGTCTTCACGAGATGTTCTTCAAGCTCCTCTTTGCTGACATTGAGGCTGCCAGATAGTGGCTGTCCAAGCAAGTTCCTGGCAATCTTGTATGGTTCCCTGAACCATTCCTCGCATGCCTTCGAGGTTTTCTGTCTGCTCCTGCAGATCCTCTCCGCTCGATAGAGGGCATTGTGCCTAGCTTTCAGATGTTGCCACATCGGCGTAAGCCATGCTCGTTCTCAGCTGCAGCATTATACCGTTTGTGAGCGGTTCTCTTCTGTGCTATTACATTCTCTAGCAGCTTCTGTTGTCTGGTCCTCTGCGGGCTAGCTGCTTTCTTTTCCTCACAGCTACCCAATTGACGCAGTGAGTGGAGGTATACAATCTCTTCGAAACTGTGTACTTTCTCTTTTAGTAATGTTTGTATAAGCTCATCTTCTAAAACATAGGACAACGTCATATCTAGTCGCGCCCTTGCTGCCTTTTCGGCGGCAGGGGGTAACTTGATCTTATCTCTGAGACTCTCGGAAGGGTTCCTGGGCGCGTCACATGGGACATCGAATTGAATCGTCTCAGCTCTGTGGTGATCTCCCTGGCTAAATTCGTCAAACGACTTATCCGTATTCCAGGTGCGATGGCTAATCTTCAGTGACATAGTATGGCATTCCTTTCGTCCGGCGTGATGAATCACTCCCCACTATGTGGTTAATGTCGTGTCCTCCTTTACAGTGTCGTCCCTGGAGTGAAGAGAGCCGACACCCACATTATAATATTTTTTCCCTCTCAATATTCTGGAGAATCCACCAGCTTCCGTCCAACACACTCCATCAGCCTATGGACACCTTTTCCTATCACTCTCTCACTGTCGTACTATGCCCCCCTTCTCATACTTCCCCAACGCAACATACTCAACAACTCTTGTTTCTAAAAATTAATAAAGAGTAATTTATTAAAATAAAAGTGTAACGTATATGAGACGTGTATGTGAAGAAAATGTGTGACGTGTTCTATAAAGTGTGTAGACTCTGACTCTCAGACAGCAACCCAGTCAGCTGATCCCAGCAAAGATAGACCACAGCACGTTACGTCAGAACATGTACTTCTCACCCGTTGCCGAAACCATCTTGCCGGATACTGCTTTGCCTCTGTAGACCTCTGGTAATCCAATTTCATGAACATCCGAAATAGACACCGGTGGTATTAACAGTTAATCATGGACCGGTTGCACTCTACACAATGTCCGTTCCTAACGTTCCTTAACAAACTGCACAAGTCTTTTGTAGTGTGTACGCAGTTAGTTAGTTAGTTAGTTAGTCGACAGATCATCCTCGTTGCACATCGAACCATTCAGTCCATAAGTGCTAATTTCTAATGTTAATTGTTGCTGTACTAACACTAGGTACTCTTAGCCGGTTCTCGGTTCGTTACTACTGTCTAATGCTGTGTGGTGCATCAGTATGCATCACTCTCTTTGATGAATCAATTTCCTTCTAGCGTAAGTTACGTTCTGTATGCAACTCTAGTGACTCTTGAACTGGTGTTCTTCCTAATGGGTTTTTTAATTCTTTCCCAAACTTGTATAGTTTCCTTGGATCTGGTAGGGGACCTAGGATAGAAACAACACATCTGGTGATAGTACTAGTCACTGATCCCTTCGGCTGAGTGTAAGCCTATCACCTTGCTTAATGATCTTTAGCTAACTAGACTTAGTCATAGAGCAGATTAGCTACCCACCTAGAGTCGAATCAGGCTATGACAAAGGAAACATCACCAAACAGAATGCGGAACCCCGCCCACCAGGGACACCTACGGGAAGATCCCAATTATCCCTCATTACTCAATTCTCAACTAGTAAAGCTTATCAACACTTCACTAATCTATTCTTAACTAGCAGAGTTAATATCACTATTCTACTCTAACTAGTTTCCACTAACAGTGCTAATTATCACACTATAGTTTAACAAGGCTACAGTCTATATTAATTATAACGAATATATTATAATAAGTTATACCTTAAATGGCACTCCTGCAGTCCTATAAATCATATCTACATCTGCCATATAGGCACGTGTAAAATTAAGTCACTAATTAACACACGGTAGATATTATTTCCACTGGCACTGCAGTGCCCTGCACTCTGTCTAGAGCATTATTCAAGTCCCCCCTAGTTGATCTCAACTCGAGTTTATATGGCAAACTACCAAAGTTGTCCACGTGACGTTATCCTTTACTCCCCCACACAGGTGGCACAGTGGCAAATCATCCCCTGTCAAGAACTATTTTCCTGGCTTAAATCCTGTCAAAGTTGTCAGTAATTGCCTAGATTCTCAAAACAAGCCAGCTAGTTTCTGTAAACTCCCAACAAAGAGTTTCGATACCAAGCTGCCAATCATCTTGATGTTCCGGAAACCAAGAATTGACAGATGCACTGTTTTCCGTACTAGGTACTTCCGTTTTACATCTGCCCCTGTGATCTCACGGCTTCCATCTGCATTCAAATGTTGACAAACTTGTCACTCTTCTGTTCCGTGGTGACAATCCCAGCAGCCATTTCCGTCTGATGTCCGGCAGTATAGATGACAAACGGAACCATTCCATATCCTTCTCCCTCACCACCAAATGTGTTTATGGGCTGACACGATGTAACCTGTACAACTGTGTTTACTCTGTTAGTACAAATAGATGTCGCTGGTCGATCGTCCGCTTAATCCGAAAATCCTCTGTAATAATCAACCGGATAAACACACGGTTTCATTTTGTGACATAGGCCCCCTCCTAAGAGAGTAGTCCATCTCACTCTTCTCCACCGTGAGTTTAATCTAGATGATTCATTCATTCTTCTTCAGGAGCTGGGTGTCTTGATAAGAAATCCGCTCCAACATTTTCCTTCCCAGGAATGTACTCCACTGTGAAATTATACGGTTGAAGTAACAACGACCACCGCATCAAACGTGCGTTGAGCTTCTGAGAAGTAGCCAGGAACATCAGGGGCTGATGATCTGACTGGACCCGAAACTTAACTCCATACAAATATGGCTGAAATTTTTGCACTGCCCATACGAGGGACAAGCATTCTCTCTCGACGGTTGAATAATTCCTCTCCGTCTGTAGAAGTTTCTTACTTGCGTATGCTACAGGTCTCAAAACCGAAGCATCGTCTTTTCCTTCCTGTAACAAAGCGGCTCCAATTCCAATCGCACTTGCATCCGTTCTCAACACAAATTGTTTGGAAAGGTCAGGGAGCTGTAATACAGGTTTGCTGACCAAGGCCTCCTTTAACTGACTATAGGCATTCTCACATTCTGGTGTCCAAATGATTTGGTCCGGGAATCCCTTTTTCAAGGTTTCTGTCAACGGAGCTCCCAGTTCCGTGAAATGTGGGATAAATTTGTGGTAGAACCCACACAACGAGAGAAAAGATCGCACATCCTTCTTCGTTTTTGGCCTTGGTGCATTTCTGATTTTCTCCAGGTTCTTCTCTTCTGGAACAATGTGTCCTGGAGTGATGGTGTGACCTAGAACTTCCAGAGTCTGGTAACCAATCATGCACTTGGTTGGACGAGCAGTAAGCCCTGCTTCCTTGAGTCTATTAAACACTCTCTTTAAGGATTGTAAGTGGTCATCCAAGCTGTCACTGGAAATCAGAATATCATCCATGAATGAGATGATGGACGGATCCTGTAACGGATCTAGTAAAGTCCTCATCATGCGTGTAAACACACTGGGTGCATTGCTGAGTCCAAAGGACATGACCTTGAATTCGTAGTGTCCACTGGGTGTACTGAAAGCTAACAGTGGTCGAATCTCCGGTTTGACTGGTATCTGATAGTACCCCCGACTCAGATCCACCTTTGAAAAGTACCGAGCCTTATGGAGCCTAGCGAATAACTGAGTTGGATTCGGCAAAGGTTCCACCTGAAATTGTGTATGACTGTTCAGAAGTCGGTAGTCTATACACAACCGGTGTTCTCCACTTGGTTTGCGTAACAAAACTACCCCCGCATTGTATGGGGATGTGGATGGTGCAATCACGTCATCCTCCAGAAGTTTTTTTTATTTCCTCCTCCAGGGCCTTTTCTTTAGAGAATGGCACAGGGTAAACCTTTTGGCGAACAGGCTCCTGTGTGGTCAAAGTCATCTCGAACTCAACCAACCTCGTTCGTCCTGGTTTATCAGTCAGTATCTCCTTATGAGACTTGAGAACCTGGGTTATCCTTTCCCTCTCCTGGGAGGTCAGATCAGGGTTCACTTGCACATCCCTATATGTTTCCTGGTGTTCCAAGGGATATTCCCTGCCCTCGCTGGTTCCCACTTCTGTCTCCACTGCAACTGCCATTGCCATGAGGTGAGCTGCCTTGTCTCCGGGTCTCTCTTCGTATTTCCGCAAGAGATTGATATGGAAAATCTTCGACTTTCCCCGGATCCGGATTTGATAGTTGGTTCTGGATATCACCCTTTCCACGGGAAATGGTCCTTGCCAACCTATCTCCAGTTTGTTGTTTCCCGTTGGGAGTAGCAACAAGACTTTATCTCCCACCTCTAGAGATCTTTCTTTAGACCTACGTTTGTAGTAAGCCGCATGTCTTTTCCTGGCCTTTTTCAAGTTTTGATTTGCCAGAGTCCATCCCTTGTGGAGTTTTTCTTTCAGTTCCTCCACGTATTGATAGGATGAGATCACTTCTTCTGACGTCCCCTCTTCAGTCCAACTCCTCAACATGGCTTCCAACGGTCCTTTGATTGGACGACCAAACAGCAACGTAGCGGGTGGTAGTCCTGTTGAGCATGAGGAACTTCCCGATAGGCAAAGAGTGCTGCTGGAATATATTCATCCCACCTATCAGGTTTTTCCTGCGCTAGTTTCCTGAGCATTGTCATCAACGTGCCGTTGAAACGCTCTACTTGTCCATTGGCTTGAGGGTGGTAAGGGCTGGTATGTATGTGGTTAGAGTGAAACACCCTAAATAACTCCTCCATGAGTTTTCCACAAAACTGAGATCCATTGTCCGTCAGAATTTGATCCGGAAAGCCTAATCTGGTAAAGGCCTCCATCAGTGCGTCCGCCACTCTTTTCGAGTCAATCGTGGTCAACGGTATAGCCTCACCCCACATTGTACAGCAATCCACCATTGTGAGTATATACATGTTCCTCTTCCTAGTCCTGGGAAGTGGACCCACGATATCGATGGCTACCCTCTCGAAAGGAGAGTTCATGATGGGCATCTCACCCAACATCACCGGTGCTGTCCAGTGTTTCGGTGCCACCCTCTGGCACTCAGGGCATGACTTCACATACCGACGCACATCATCTGTCATTCCCGGCCAATAGTAGTGGCAGGAAATCCGCTGCATGGTGGCGGCAATACCCATGTGTCCACTAAAGGAGATGGTATGCCCCATATGAAGAATCTGGGACCGGTGAGCTTTCGGGACTACCAACTGACCGTATAGGTTGTCTCCCCTTCCTGCTCTCCTGTAGAGTATCCTATTCTTCATGTAGTACTGCCCCCGTCCTGGTGGATCAGCACTTTTCTGCAGCTTTTTGTAGCAAGGACGTAAAGTATCATCCTCACTCTGGGCAGTTCGTAGCTCCCCCTGCATTGGGTTAGTCACAATTGCTTCTGCCTCTTCCGTTCTCGTCTGAGAGCGAGTCTGCATTGCTCCCATATGGATTGGCTCCCTGGGCATTCCCAGAAAGACATACCGGCAACCTAGGATGACTGGAAAAATGGGATCGGTCAATACAGCGGCCTTGATGGTGCCGGTGACGTACCTTGACCGAATCTCCACATTAGCAATAGGCAACTTCATGGTTACAGCACTCTTCTGTGCAGGCTGTATGTCCAATGTTTCACCTGTGAATTGTTCTGGATGTACCAGATCCGCAGAAATCACGGCCTCCCCGTCCAGTCCTGTGTCGTATAAACACTCCACTTTACGACCGTTAACCTCTACCAATTCCACTACAGGTGGTTTTTCCTGGTCTGGAGTCTCTTCCTCGGCCTCGACCTGTTCGGTGGGCTCCACATTAGGTTTTCCTGAGCACACGACGAATTGAGTGTCTCCTGACTTTCCCCTGCAGTCAATAGCATTGTGCGTTTTCGACTGGCATTGGTTGCACCATTTCCCTGTCCTAGATTTTCTATTGTCGGACTTGAATGAGCTCTCCTGGTGTCGAGCTTCCCTGTTGACCTTGGCATTTTCCGTGACAACCTCCTTGGAAGTCACTTGACATGCTGCGAAGTGAGGGTTCTTAGCCTTCGATTTGCAGTCCCTCGTATTGTGAGAGGGTGACTTACAAATTGAACACCACTTCTCCGACCATGGTCGTTTAGGTGTAGAGCTTGAAGTGCTCTTGCTTCCCTCCTTCTTCTTCTCTGAACTATCCTCTGATTTTTGCACATAAGGTTCCCACTTTTTGGTTCCTGAGTTGTTGGCTTTCTTCTTGTCATGTTTCTCTTGACTTTTGGTGTTGGTGGAAAGGTTTTCCCCTGCCTCCCCATGTACCTCGACGAACCGTTCTGCTAATTTAGTCACGAGGTCAATACGTTCCGCTCCTTGTTCTCCCAGGAACGTCCTGAGAGGTTTAGACATTTGCTTCTTCAGCTGGTCGACCACCATGAGCTCTTCCAGACTCTCATAGTCATGTGCGAACCCAGCCAAATCCATCCACTTATGGAGATAAGATTTTAGACGCAAACTGTAGGCGGCAAACAACTCCCCCGGTTCTCGTTTCGCTGCTCGAAATTTTTTCCGGTAGGTATGTGACGTAACCTCGAATCGTTTCAGCAGAGCCGTCTTTAACTCATCATAATTGTTCTCATGTCCTGGTGGCAGGCGAGTATAAACCTCGTATCCCGTCCCGCGTAATCCCTGGGATAGCTTAAGATTCCATTTGTTACGCTCCAGACCCATAGCAACTGACATAGCCTCGAAGCGTTGAAGGTACTGGTCAATCTTCTCTTTGTCCTCCTCGTAGACCGCCAAAGGAAACTTCATGGCCTGGTACCCATGTCCACCTACTGGTGTTGAGCCTGGGATGGAGGAACTTCCAACTGCTCCCTCAGTTTCTCCATTAGATTGACTCTTCAACTCGAGTTCCCTCATCCGGTACTCGTGCTCCCTTTTCTGTGCTTCCTGTTCCGCTTCTAATTTCCTAGCTGCTTGCTCAGCTTCCAATTTCCTAGCTGCTTGCTCAGCTTCAAATTTCCTAGCTGCTTGCTCCGCTTCCAATTTCTTAGCTGCTTGCTCAGCTTCCAATTTCTTAGCTGCTTGTTCCAACTCCATCCTTCTCAATTCCAGCTCGGCCTTTCGATCATCCCTTTCTGCTTGACGATACTCTCTCTCCACTTCCTGTATGTAATCCGTTAGAGCAGAACCCCCCAATCCCATTTCTTCCCCCTTTGCCTTTAATTCTAACGTGGTTAGTTTAGGGGTGGCCATTATACAGAGAGGTAAGCTAGCAGGTCTAGTACAATATAACTGCAAATTACTATACAGATATATGAATAAGTACTATAAATCTAGATATTACTACACACAGCACATTCACTCAGTGACAAGAGTAGAATCAGGACCACAGACCTATGCAGACGTGTGAAGTGTGAACAGGTAAGATATTTGTCCTAACCCCTATCCACATTCACTCTAGCTGGATTCTCCAAAATGATATCTCCCTCTTATAACTAGGGATCCCGTGTCAAAAGACCCCGTTGTCAGAAGATCCCACTGTCAAAGGTTCCTGTTTGCAGGAGATCTCGCTGTCAAAGGATTCCGTTTACGGGAGATCCCGCTGTCCAAAGATTCCGTTTACGAGAGATCCCGCTGTCCAAAGATCCCGTTTACGAGCCCCCAATAATGTCGTGTCCTCCTTTACAGTGTCGTCCCTGGAGTGAAGAGAGCCGACACCCACATTATAATATTTTTTCCCTCTCAATATTCTGGAGAATCCACCAGCTTCCGTCCAACACACTCCATCAGCCTATGGACACCTTTTCCTATCACTCTCTCACTGTCGTACTATGCCCCCCTTCTCATACTTCCCCAACGCAACATACTCAACAACTCTTGCTTCTAAAAATTAATAAAGAGTAATTTATTAAAATAAAAGTGTAACGTATATGAGACGTGTATGTGAAGAAAATGTGTGACGTGTTCTATAAAGTGTGTAGACTCTGACTCTCAGACAGCAACCCAGTCAGCTGATCCCAGCAAAGATAGACCACAGCACGTTACGTCAGAACATGTACTTCTCACCCGTTGCCGAAACCATCTTGCCGGATACTGCTTTGCCTCTGTAGACCTCTGGTAATCCAATTTCATGAACATCCGAAATAGACACCGGTGGTATTAACAGTTAATCATGGACCGGTTGCACTCTACACAATGTCCGTTCCTAACGTTCCTTAACAAACTGCACAAGTCTTTTGTAGTGTGTACGCAGTTAGTTAGTTAGTTAGTTAGTCGACAGATCATCCTCGTTGCACATCGAACCATTCAGTCCATAAGTGCTAATTTCTAATGTTAATTGTTGCTGTACTAACACTAGGTACTCTTAGCCGGTTCTCGGTTCGTTACTACTGTCTAATGCTGTGTGGTGCATCAGTATGCATCACTCTCTTTGATGAATCAATTTCCTTCTGGCGTAAGTTACGTTCTGTATGCAACTCTAGTGACTCTTGAACTGGTGTTCTTCCTAATGGGTTTTTTAATTCTTTCCCAAACTTGTATAGTTTCCTTGGATCTGGTAGGGAACCTAGGATAGAAACAACACATCTGGTGATAGTACTAGTCACTGATCCCTTCGGCTGAGTGTAAGCCTATCACCTTGCTTAATGATCTTTAGCTAACTAGACTTAGTCATAGAGCAGATTAGCTACCCACCTAGAGTCGAATCAGGCTATGACAAAGAAAAAATCACCAAACAGAATGCGGAACCCCGCCCACCAGGGACACCTACGGGAAGATCCCAATTATCCCTCATTACTCAATTCTCAACTAGTAAAGCTTATCAACACTTCACTAATCTATTCTTAACTAGCAGAGTTAATATCACTATTCTACTCTAACTAGTTTCCACTAACAGTGCTAATTATCACACTATAGTTTAACAAGGCTACAGTCTATATTAATTATAACGAATATATTATAATAAGTTATACCTTAAATGGCACTCCTGCAGTCCTATAAATCATATCTACATCTGCCATATAGGCACGTGTAAAATTAAGTCACTAATTAACACACGGTAGATATTATTTCCACTGGCACTGCAGTGCCCTGCACTCTGTCTAGAGCATTATTCAAGTCCCCCCTAGTTGATCTCAACTCGAGTTTATATGGCAAACTACCAAAGTTGTCCACGTGACGTTATCCTTTACTCCCCCACACAGGTGGCACAGTGGCAAATCATCCCCTGTCAAGAACTATTTTCCTGGCTTAAATCCTGTCAAAGTTGTCAGTAATTGCCTAGATTCTCAAAACAAGCCAGCTAGTTTCTGTAAACTCCCAACAAAGAGTTTCGATACCAAGCTGCCAATCATCTTGATGTTCCAGAAACCAAGAATTGACAGATGCACTGTTTTCCGTACTAGGTACTTCCGTTTTACATCTGCCCCTGTGATCTCACGGCTTCCATCTGCATTCAAATGTTGACAAACTTGTCACTCTTCTGTTCCGTGGTGACAATCCCAGCAGCCATTTCCGTCTGATGTCCGGCAGTATAGATGACAAACGGAACCATTCCATATCCTTCTCCCTCACCACCAAATGTGTTTATGGGCTGACACGATGTAACCTGTACAACTGTGTTTACTCTGTTAGTACAAATAGATGTCGCTGGTCGATCGTCCGCTTAATCCGAAAATCCTCTGTAATAATCAACCGGATAAACACACGGTTTCATTTTGTGACAGGTGGAGGATTTACCACAGATGCACGGTAAGCACTGTGGTTTAGTTGAGCTCGCTCTGGATCGTCAACGTGTGGTCAATGGCATATCGTTCATACTCCCTGTCACCGGCCGTTAGGGTATTTTAACTATAATAGGCAACAATCCCTACCTACGATTGATTGATTGATTGATTGATTGATTGATTGAGGAACCAACATCACATCATTCGGGACATTCCCATGAGCGCTCCCTCCCCATCCTCAGCAGCCAGCGAAGAGTTCCAACACTAATAGTTCCAGTGGTAATCTGATTATATGTCCGTCTCGCCTTTCCTCTGAGCGTCGATCGTTGGCCAGATCCCCTCGTCACACCTCTGTCTCATTCTTACCAGACTATGGTGATCCATTTGCTCCTCCGAGGTGTACACGTGATCCCACAAGACCGCAACCACGTCTGACTTGCCATGCATCAATACTCCACCAAGTTTTGCAGAGCCAACTAATATGTCCGCCTGTTCATTTCCCAGCACACTGGCATGCCCCGGAGAAAAGATCCAGGTGATGCTTGCTACCCGTGTCCTCCGAAGAGAAGCAAGCCACTCTGCACGAAGCTTGCCTGTTCTCACCCACCTCAGCATGCTTTCTGAGTCAGTTACAATCACAATGTGTGTATGTATCGTGTTCTCTATCCAGCGGAAAGCTGCATTGACCGCCTCCACCTCCATTCTTAAGCTAGATGTTGTGTCATCATAAGCCAGGCTCTCCTGCACCAAACGCCGACCATTAGCTTTTGCTAAGAACTCCCAGGCACTTCTCCTACCTCTTTACGCCGACCCATCCGTGTAGAAAATCACATCACCCGGGCGAGAATTATCCTGAATTAGTTGCTGAATTTCCATTTCCGTGGCCCCTGCTCGCCACTCCCTGCACTCCCGGCTCAATGTGGTGTTAACTCTGCACAAGTCTGACTGCTCGGCTGGCACTCCTACCCACTCCTTTCCTCGCCTGATGTTCTCCAAGGGGCACACCTGCCTGATCGTATCCTCCGCCTGAGCCATCCACGATTTTCCTCTTATCAGTCTCTGACCCTTAACTACGTCCAGCGCCTCATGCAACGGGTGCTCTGTGTCTGCAGCTACTCTGAGGTATGCCTTCGCCTGCATCACCTTGTGCCTACCAGCAACAGTAGGCAGATCAAGGATGTAACGCATACACACTACTGGAGTGTCTCTGGTGCATCCCAGAATGACCCGCATAGCTTCGTTCTGTGTGCGCTCTAATTTCACCAGCTGAGTCTTTGAGACAGTGAACCTAGTCCATAATCAATCACTGAGAGGATCAAGTGCTGGCATAGTGTAAAGAGCATTCTCTGTTCTGTGTCCATTGCAGCCATAGTTTTAAGTGCATTGAGTCCATGTTGAGATCTTGTCACAACCGTCTCCACATGGTCCTTGAAGGAGAGACTCCTGTCAAATGTGATTCCCAGATACTTCAGTTTGTTCTCTCTGTTGACGCTTCTGCCATCTATCGTGAGGCTTGGGACATCATCTCTCACAATCCTGTTGTTCAGAGAGCACCAAAACACAGCCGCCTTTTCCGGGTGGATGACAGCACTCATTTCAGTGCACCAGTCAATCACTTTGTCTACTGTCACCTGTAGCTCCTGGGCTGTTTGATCCCTATTTTTCCCCTGCCTGTATGCAAGAATATCATCTGCAAATGTCAGAATCCTTCGAATTCCTGGTGCTTCTAGGTATGCAATCTTGCTCGTATACACATTAAAGAGCACCGGTGAGATTGCAGATCCCTGTGGCAGTCCTGGAGTTAAAATATGTGGCTCTGAGGTCCATACACCCAGACGGAGAGCAACCCGACGAGAATGCAGGACTGCTGCTATCCAGTTTACCAAGCAGGGATTGACCCCCTTCTCCATAAGTGCGGTCATCAAAATATCATAGCGAACTCTATTGTACGCATCCTTGAGATCAAGCGCTGCAGCCATCTTTTCCTGTCTACCGTGGAACCCCTCATAAACGTCAAAGGCAAAAGTGGCTGCATTTGACCAGATATCTTTTCCTGGCCTGTACCTCCCCAGGCCTCTTGGAAGAAGCTTCCCCCTTTCCAAAAAATCCTGCGGCTTAACAGCGACTATCTTCTCTAAAACCTTCCCAAATGTATTTTGAAGGGTGATGGTCCTAAAGCCGCTAAGCTTTGACTGATCCTTGAATGGTTTTGGGAGAGGGATGAGATAGCTATGCAACGAATCCTGGGGTACTGATGCTATCCTAATGCTCTGATTAAAGCAGTCAGCCATCTCCTTCAGGCCTACATCGCTCAAAGCGTTCATGTGGCCATACCTGACACCATCAGGCCCTGGTGCCGTGTCTTTTGCCTTTTTCAAAATATGTTTACCATTTTCAACCCGTATGATGTCTTCATAAGGCATACTCTCCATTGTGCCAGACAATTCCTCTCTAACTGCATCCCTGGTATCCGCATCTTTATGATTGGTCTGCTCTAAAAAATCTCTGGTGAAACGCCTCCCCTTTCTCCTTGTCTGTTGTCACGCGTACACCATCCTCTTTATAAATTGTTCCCACTGTCATAGGCCGATCTTTTCTTTGCATTTGATTGTGCAGTTTTCAGAATTTATGCAGTGTTTTATCACCTCCAATCTCCTTCATAAAACATTCCCTACCCACGAGATATCCGACAGCCTCTTTATATTGTGGCTCATTTTAAAAATGATGACTAAAGGGATGACCCCGATAGAAGAGACTGAGATTCACTTGAGAGACAAAAGGAAGAAGTTGAAGAACACTCGTGTTTGTAGGAAGACACACAACGAATGTAAAGTTTATCTAGCCGGGTGCTTTTGTATGAAATGTTTGCTCCATGTTAAGTACTGCACTTTAACGCACACTCTTGAATACCCTGCGTGCAGTTACACAAGAAAAATATATTCGCTAATAGAACAAGAGATAAACAGATTCTCAGCTCACACAGTGACTAGATTGTGTGTGTTTTGTTTTTTAAATTGCATTGTTAATTTAATACAGACAGATGAAAATAGTATTAATTCGAGCAGTTCTTCTTCTTCTTCTTTCGTTCGCCTGAAACATGTCTACAACTGCAATGTCGAGCAGTGAACTAGAACCAAAACAAATAAGTGATAATTGGGTAAAGAAAGAACTACTTATCTCTCTATGTTATGAGGTTATCATACACACCGTTATAGACACAGACAATCATAGACAATGTGACGACACAGATTCACCTGGAGTCCTTGTTTGCTGCCTAGGGCTAGCGCTGAACTAACACAGACAATCATAGACAATGTGACGACACAGATTCACCTGGAGTCCTTGTTTGCTGCCTAGGGCTAGCGCTGAACTAACACAGACAATCATAGACAATGTGACGACACAGATTCACCTGGAGTCTAGGGCTAGTGCTGAACTTAGTCATCATGTTCAGGTATAGAAGTCGAGATACAAACATGTACTCCTTGGGATTCTAGGTTCACTCTCCGCTAGATAGCGAATCTGTGTTTCTGTAACTGTTCACCTGTTTATGGTTAGCTCAATAACGACAGCCAGGCTTCCACAGTCTTGCGAAGAATTAGGCTTCTGCACAGTTCATCTAGCTGTGGACGTCACTTCGGGACACCGACTGTCTTACTATGCGCTTTATCCGTGTGTAAGAAGGGCGGAAGTTGATAGTTTTCTACCTCTGGTAATATCTTACTAATTGCATATCGCAGTTTACTCATTGACTCCAATTCCGATTCCGATTTTACGGAGGAAACCCCCCCCCCCCCCCCCCCCAGAAATTAAAAACACAAAAAAAAAACAAACAAACAAACTTTCCACCACACGTCAACCAGCATCTATGGAATGGGTTATAATTTAGGTGGTTCATGGTGCGGAATGAGTTTGTTAAGTTTACTGTGCCATTGTTAGCTGGTTTATCGCTGACTCGGTGGAGTAGTTACTAGTATATACCCAGTCACATTTACTTTATAGGGTACGATAGGGGGTCGAAATCGGCGAAGAGCAAAATACAACGTTAACTTCAATCTCTGTTTTGCATATCCTTTACAGGACATCGATGTCAACATCAGCATCTTTCAGCTGATTGTTGATTTCTTGGCAATATTACGCTCAGTAGTTTGCCATTGCTTTCTGGGCTACCGGTTCCATACTCTCATAAGTCACTGGCACGACTCGAACCTCTTCCAATTCTCGTGCGCTCACGTCAGCCACAAGAGTATTCGGAATTACGGAGAAAGCTGCTAATTCCTCGGCCAGGGAGATCGGCTCAATCTATGACTTAGTAATAATTGTAGTCCCTGCTACTGCTGGGTATTTTTATCGGCGATACCATCCGTGTCGTAGTTTAACGTCATTACTTGGTCATTATGACGTTATACATCAGCTACCTTAGTTAGCGTAATGTTTTCTGTTGAATATGGGCGTCATCTCGTCACACACCCTCTCCTACGTTAAGAGGATCTAAGGGGCATTTATTCGTGATCTATTTGTTCGTGACAAAGATACACAGCTTTAGGTGTTGCCAGCCCCGTCTTCTGTCGACACCACCGTAACACTGGTGGAGTCAATACCACAACTGCGCTGCAGGATTTCCTGATAGGATGACAATAAATCAGGGATAAAATCTCTGCAGCGATGCAAGCACGACTGGGGGTTTCAGATAGTCAGAAGTAATACCCCTTCCTAGAATGATTGGATGTTACCTGGATTCATTCACAGGCACACGGGATCCTTCACTCGTACCGCATCATGCCTAACTGACACAACTGTGTAAGAGTGATAACACACAATTCGTACTTTATTACAACATTACATGGCTCGCCTTACGAGCATACATAATTCTACCATTCATCAATTGCACTGACTATATATACCACTAAAGTCCTATAATACTACAGTCCTGGCAAAGGAAAACCACATCGTCATGTCGCTCTGACTCTCTGTCCCGGTCTGACTCAATTCACAGGTCGAGCCCAGGTATTCACTCCCTGCCTTCGTGCTGTCGCACGTTCTGCGTGCTGGGTTACCTGCCATGTAGTTTAGTGGTCGAGTCCTCGTAGTCTGTCGTTGTACTAGAGTTCAGTCGGTTTACGAGTGGTTCCCCGTGACTACTGCACTCTGTCCTAAGCTGGGAGTTAATCCCGTTATGTCCTCGTCATGTCCTAGCTATGACACGGACGTGTCCTGTCCTTGTCTGGTCTTCACACTGGTTTGGAGTCCTATCTCCTCCTGCTGTCTCTCTCTCTATTCTCTAGTAGACGTCATTATAATGTCCTGTCTCTGTCCTCTATTGTCCTCCGTCTCTATTGAACTTGTACCTCTACCTAACCAGGACGTTGACAATATGTTATTTTATACTATCAGATTATGTTACTTTATACAAAGAAATATATATTACTATAATAATAATAGCTGCTAGGATCTAAGTGAGATATAAATAACAAGTGTCAAAGGGCTGTAAAGGTTCTAATAGTGACACTGAATGATGATTCACACACACACACACACACACACACACACACACACACACACACACACACACACACACACACACACACACAAGATAACGGAAACCCATACATGTTGACATGTATTGATGTGCAGATGATGTTTATTTTATCTAATAGATGGTGATGACCACACAAAAGGCTAACAGCTCCAGACCGGTCATGGAACCACATGGTCATGGGTCTGATGAAAAGAGTTTATCATTTGTTGAAGTTACCTATTCTCCTAAGATGCCTTACACTGACAAATGTGTATGTATGTATGTATGTATGTATGTATGTATGTATGTATGTATGTATGTATGTATGTATGTATGTATGTATGTATGTATGTATGTATGTATGTATGTATG
Source organism: Cepaea hortensis (assembly GCA_963921405.1). Taxonomy (NCBI): domain Eukaryota; kingdom Metazoa; phylum Mollusca; class Gastropoda; order Stylommatophora; family Helicidae; genus Cepaea; species Cepaea hortensis. The sequence continues at coordinate 66,304 of CAWUFQ010000023.1, forward strand.
TACGTATGTACGTACGTACGTATGTATTCTATGTATGTATGTATGTATGTATGTATGTATGTATGTATGTATGTATGTATGTATGTATGTATGCATGCATGCATGCATGTATGTATGTATGTATGTATGTATGTATGTATGTATGTATGTATGTATGTATGTATGTATGTATGTATGTATGTATGTATGTATGTATGTATGTATGTATGTATGTATGTATGTATGTATGTATGTATGTATGTATGTATGTATGTATGTATGTATGTATGTATGTATGTGTGTATGTATGTATGTATGTATGTATGTATTATGTATATATTTTGTGGTTCTTGTTCTTAATGATGCAGCTGTGACTGAGCTATAGCTGACGGTCATGTAGTAACAAATGCAGGTATTCTTCAGGCAGTTGTTCTGTTATCTTGTTCAGGCGGAGACAACAATCCTTCTATTTCTGTAAGATCTGGAAATTTTAAGAAACGATGTTTCAGAGCCTCGTCAACGTACATTATAATAAAGAGAACTGCTTTAAAGCATACGAAGGCACTGATTTAACCACCAGAAAACGAGAAGTAAGTTGCGAGATGTACTAGACCACGATTACAAGTAGCAAAATAAACTGTGTGACTAAAGCCTTCATTTCGTCAGCACATAATAAACAAACCCTTATCGACACAACTACATTAAAAATACTACATGAAATTATACATATATAAACGTATATGTATCCTTCTTTTTGCTGTCCAAATGATCAGCGCGATTGATGACTTACCCTAAATTGTAAGTTATCAGACACGCAGATGATTAAGGAGGTTTGGGCACACCTAGGTTTGTATTACGATTCACGTTAGGAAGATGAACAATACATTTCAGGTAAATGGAGAATTCAACTTCATTATAAGTCTGATAAGAACATCAGTCAAATGACAGAATGAATGTTGCAGTGAAAATGATTTCTTCAGTTCATTAAGGCTAAGCATTGGGGTTCTTAGCAAAGGTTAATGTGAATAACGAAGACACAAACAATAGATTGCACGATTTATTGCCTGGCATATTTCGCTGCATCTCGTCAGGTCCTTAAGTTTACTCCATTTATCATTTACTATACAATTTTCTGATGTCTAATTGAAAGCGTCTTCAAGTTGCTGTTGAAATTCAAAGCACTTTCCAGGATCGTGAGTGTTAGTAATATTAATCCTGGGGCTAGACTTTTGTTTAGCTGTGTAGATTCTCTTTGGTCTCAGTCTAACCCTTGCAACCAAAGAATGATCTGTATCACAGTCAGCACTGTGGTAACTTCGAGTTAATGATAAATGGTTCAGATATTGTCTCCGTGTATTAATGAAGTCCGGCTGATGCCAATGGCTGGATCTTAGTTTCCATGTGACCTTATGCATCTATTTTGTTTTAAAAAAGGAGTTTGTAATACATAGGTCATTTCTAGTGCAATGCTCCAGCAGCCTTTAACCATTATCATTCATGCGACCGATGTTGTATTTTCCAAGGCACACTGGCCATGAACTCGAGTCCTTGCCCACACGAGCATTGAAATCAGCGAGCATATAAATGTAGTCGGATTTTGGAACTGCCTTGATCGCAGAGTCTAGCTGCTCATAGAACGTATCCTTCACATCATCAGAGGAAGCGAGTGTCGGTGCATATGCAGTGAGAATGGTGGCAAATCCACAAGAGATTGCCAAGCGCAGTGATAACAATCTTTCATTACCTCGAGCTGGGATATCAATCATTCCCAGTAGCGAATTCTTCACTGCAAAGCCCACACCATATTGCCTTTTTTTCTGCCTGCCCTCTTCCCTTCCAAAAAAAGGTGTAATTGTTTTCCCTGAGTGACCCTTCCTCAGCGAGGCGAGTCTCCCGCAGGCAGCAATATCAATGTTAAGACGATTGAGTTCAGCATCAATCACAGCTGTTTTTCTCACATCCTCAATATTTGTCAAGTCAGTAGAAAATCCTGGACACATGGTTCTCACGTTCCAGGTTGCAAGCCGTAGCTTGAGGTTTCTATTCTTTTTATTAGTACCTGGTGCATTGGTTTTACAGCCTGCAATCCAGATTTTGTCCTAGCCCCAAGCACCCATTGAAGCAGGCAGGCTGTGGCGGATCAGCACCCAATTGGCTGGGGACTGCCCAGCTTGAGGCGGGCGGTAGCTCATCAGTGACACCTGTAGGTGTCTCCCACCGTCAGAGGCAACGCGTGGCGCCCCATGTCTACGCCAACTGACAAGGACTTATAACCCGTAACAGTTGCCTCTCGCTTTGATTCCGAGACCGGTTAAGACCAAGGATAGAGTTATTGCCTCTCCATAGCACAAAGCCTGGCCTAAAATAAAGAAACCATGTGTTGCGCATGCAGCATGATCCCTCTCTCGGCCTGTCTAGTTCACCTCATCTCGTCAGGTACATACTGCAGAAATCACACAACGTAAAGTAAATTAACTAGATAAATCCTTCAAGTTGAAATATACACATATTCGCACAGTAATGTCAATTATCTACCACGGTAATTTTAAGCTGACTAACATGTCTTTCTGTTTGCACAATTCTGGCTTGCGTTGATTGATCATAATTGCTTCTGTAAACTTTAACAAGCGAGTATTTTGTGTGTTAAACAACACGCGAAAGGCAGTGTCTCTGTCAACCACATGGCTGCTTTCGATAATGTGCCTACCAATTGAAGACGCCGGGAGCTTCCGGTGTGTCGGCCCCACGAGGCTAGCATCTCCTGTGTGTTGTATCTTGTTGACCCATTGAGGTATGTGTTCTGACACTCGTTTGTTAAGCTGTCTCTATGTTCTACCAATGTAGAAGGCCTGGCATCTACATGTGAATTGGTAAATGCAATTGTTTGTGGCGTACAGAGGAACAGGCTCTTTGACTGCTGGTGTAGGAATCGGTACGGTTTTATATCTAATGACTGGAGTTGCAGCACAGAATTTTCGGCCAACTGCTGTAGTAAGCCGGTCTTGTAGACGTTGCATTACGTCATCCCCTCGAAAGGTTAGCTGGATGAATACCTTGAGTTTAGGGACTGTAGTTACGTCTGGTTTTTGGTTTGGGCTGTTGGCAGTGGCGCTTTATAAATCCTGTGGAGTACCCATTCAGGTTTAAGACATTCTTTAGAGTTTCAAGTTCCTCTGTCAGTGTGTCCTGGGTGCATATCTTTCTAGCACGATCAAACAGGGTCGGTACTAAGAGATGTTTTTATGCGTCTTGTTCATTGTGGCCTGGAACGATGTTGGTCGTAGCTCGTCTGTGGTGATAATTAGTATATCGTCCACATAACGTGGTTAAAGGCCAAGTTGTTGATGCATGAGGATCTCTTTACTTCTAAATGTGCCATAAAGCTGTCCGCTAGAAAGGACCAAGAGGACTCCCCGTGGCCACTCCGTCAATAAAAGTTAATGGTCGACGTTTGGTGCAAGAGAGCCTGGCATATGATACCGCAAAATCTAGCTTAAGAGTGGAGGCGGTCAGTGCAGCTTTCCGCTGGATGGAAGATACGATTCACACATACATCGTGATTGTAACTGACTCAGAAAGCGTGCTGAAGAAGGTGAGGACAGGCAGGCTTCGGGCAGAGTGGCTTGCTTCGCTTCGGAGATCATGGGTGGCAAGCATCGCCTGGATCTTTTCTCCGGGGAATGCCGGTGTGCTGGGGAACGAGCAGGCGTTCAGATTGGCTGGCTCTACAAAACTTGGTGGAGTATTGATGCATGACAAGGCAGACGTGGTTGCAGCCTTGTGGGAGCATGTGTACACCTCGGAGGATCAAATGGATCACCATGGTCTGGCAAGAATGAGGCAGCGAGGCGTAACGAAGAGACAACTCGTGACAACTCGGGCTGTCTCAACGGTCACGTAGTGCTTTAGCCCGCCCGTGTTGTGTTGGGTCATTCGGTGCAGTGCCGTCTGGTCAGTTTAGGACAGCGTACCGTGAACTTATGTCCCTTATACTGGCTAGGTCTTGTCCTGAAGGTGTCCTATATAATTGACATCTCTGTGTCCCCAACGATGTCCTGTCTCTAATCTCTCTACCGTCCTGCCGATGTCCTGTCTTATGACATCCCTGTGCCCTTACCCATGGCCTGTCTATAGTTATCTCTGCAGTCCGTGACTCTATCTCTGTCGATTGTCCTTTCTATGTCCTGTCCTTATTCCCCAAACACTCTGACAGGACGGAGCGCTTATGAGAATGCCTCGAATACTTAATTAATCAATCAATCAATTAAGGCTAAACAAAAAATAAAACACATAATTACATTTAGAATATAAACTGTGTTAGATTTTTCACTTTGCTGCTAATTCTTTTCTACAGACAATTCAGGGTCTTTTAAAAATTCGCGGCACGTACTGTAGACTGACGACATATCACTTATAGAAGAGAAAGAAGCATTGTCAAAGACATGTATACGTGATGAGTAACAGAAATATCAATGCTGAGAAAGTTCCTAGAGAACCATTTATGTTGATCAGCATCATCATCATCACCATCATCAAACAGGTGCCGTTTCCACAATGAAGGTTGGCTGCAATGGATCTCCAACACTTTCTGTCTCTCGCCTTGACTGTAAATTCTTCAGGCTGATGTTCGTCCATCTTTTGATGTTATCTTCCCACTTGTATCGTTGTCTACCTTATTATCGCTTGCCCTCAACTTTGCCTTCCAGTACGATTTTTATATGAGTATCATGTCTTTTAACATGGCGGAAATATTTCACTTGCCTTCTCTTAATATTTTTCATCAACTCCCTCTTCATTTCCAGTTTTCATAGAACCTCTGCATTTGATTGTTTTTGTTTCCAAGAAATACGACATATTCGTCTGTATATTCACATCACCAGGGCATCTATGCCCTGTTACCTTAATATAAAACATCTTTCATACACTATTTCAACGTGCATGCTAATTACTGACATAATTTTGTTTCCTCAGACACCCCGAGTCCACAGGTTTTGTAATCGGTCTAACGTTATAACACTCACTCCTCAAAACCCGCCGTTCCATATTCAGAATCCGACTTATGACAATGTTATCACCTCACTTGGTGACCATTGTTCTTTAATCCTGAAGTCTGGAACAGACCCCTTGATTTTAAATTTTCACTTCAGGTAAACTTTAATATTTTCATCAATTAATATTGTGTTCTCGCGGAGTGTCCATGGCTGTGTCTTTGTTTGTGCACATATATTTATCTGGTAGCACGATGGTAGTGTGGGCGTGTAACTTGAATGCAATAATGTAGAGAGTCATACGTTTAATACATTGACACCATCGCACAAGAATCTGACAGATGCTGAGACGAATGAACTAAAACAATCTCAAGGCGGAAACTGAAAGGCATTTTATTCCCGACGGATACACGTCGCATACACTCTAACAGCAGGCGGAATCAAATAAGATAACATGTATCATATGCTCATCCACAACCCAGTGTGGATCGAGTAAGTAGTGACCTTCACTCATTCGTATACTCCGATGTGTGACCTAGTTTGTAACGATTTATTCTTTGTCTGTCACTATCTGGTGCAGCCCAGCAGATTAATTAATAATTCATTATATCATATAGAACGAATCATTCTTTGTGTACAGCTGTTGATGATCTCTGACCTTCACACGCATTACTTATTGAAACTTTCCCATAGCCCAAACTGGTTTCAAAATTAACACTCACACGTACTCAATATACTAGTATCATGCACTCAAAAATGTTTTAGAATGTGAGACGTCGTCTGATAGTGTCGAGTTGAGTGGGATGTGTATCATTGAAGAAATATCGCTGTTCTAATGAATATGTGGTGTTCGTCGTGACTGCGTCTACCGTGTGACCTATCTGAAAGCTGCCTAATGCATCAATAGATGACTATCTGGTATCTGTTTAGCACATTAACCTTGATCGTGAGTTTTCCGTTGGACAACTCTAGTGACAAGCCAGGCTACTAGCTGGGTGTATGTGGATCTTGTCGCCAACGTATGTCTCGTTATCGTCTTTTTAAGTTGGACTGTTGTATCACTGTATTAAAACTTTAGACTCGTACTTCACGCACAATTAACCCGGTCTAGATCCCTGACATTTGGGTATGCGTGTTTGATAAAGTGGGATATACTGGAGTCATTGAGTATCTATGTGTCGTGTGCGTGTATACCTAAATCATCATCTTGGGCAGACGCATGCCTCCATTACTGCCTTTCACAATTGTTTATCCGATTTCAGCCAGTTGTCCTGGCTCTGTTGTTGTTATGTGTACACTATCGATCCCATCTCATCTTAAATCCATTTAGTTTGTGGTATTCATTGCTTTCGCTTCTTCGGTATCCTCCCTGCACTACTAACGTTTCCATACAGTCATGCATTGTTTTATGTTGAACACATTTCAGTTTCGCCAATATGTGCTTCTTAACAGCAATATTCAATAAACATTGTGTTTGATATATCAGTTTCTTCTCATTTTCCGTCCATTTATATTGTAATGCTCTATGGTGATATCGTCTATGTGTATAATACACTAAACATGAACAAAATCATCTCTGGTGAAACGTTCGCAATACTTTCAGCTAAGAATGGAAGAAACCTGTGCGTACATCTAAAAACATATATTCAAAAACTAAGCAACAGCAAGCATAACACTGAAAGACTCGGTGCTGATTCGATAATTCAAGATGTACATTGAACTTTCCAATAAGTTAATTTATTCACCTATTTCAGGAGTGTTAGAGTACAAGTGTGCCGCACTAGTTCTATTAATTACCTACTCTTGTTGTGAACTATAAATTATAATTTTCTCATTTATTTTTCTCTGTAAGGAGATTCAATGTAAAAACCAGTCACGAATGTTCTGATAATTACCTATGTCTTCACGGAGTGAAATTGTGCGGCTCTGCGATAAGTGAGAGTCAGGTTTCTGTTAGACTTCCGGAAAACCAGCAAACCACTCTTCTCTTGGTCATAGAACAGGCTCTTTGGAAGACTGATGTTGAAGTGAGTCATGTACATAAGCTGCATGTTATGTATGTATGTATATTAGTGTATCTATGATGTGAGACCTACACATAGTCTGCATGTGTTAATGCGCGTCTGATGTGAACAACTGAGGAGATTGATAAGGCTTTAATAATTCATTACTGTCAGGGTCATGCAGCAGCAAGGATTCTGGCTCGTATGATTTTCTATATTATATACTATAATAATAGTTCCCGTCTAACAGTACAAGAAGAGACTCAAGATCTGGTATTTAATTACAGTTCTTATTACCTACAGCAAATTTAGCAACAAAGTGACGTCTTAGTCAGAGATGACGGAGCTACAGTATAACAGTAGACGGTACTATTTGCTCTCTGTTGGCGTCGAATGCTGGACGGCAATCGTTAAAAACGTGTAATCCCACACTGCACCAACGTTTTCGGGCTGAGAAGCGCAACTTAAAAGGTACAAGTCTTACCTTAGTTCAAGGACATGAAACCTAAAGACTCTATGCCATTTCAGCGCAGATTAGACGCTAAGTCGTGGTCGACAACTGTGTATGATCGAAGTTCAGACAGGCCGACAGTTAGAGCATTGCTTTGTTCCCCGACAGCTTCAGCAGCTTATCTTCTTCCAGACGTATTGGTGTTATATTTCCTCTGGAGTAAACTAGGCAGGTCGAGAGAGAGAGAGAGAGAGAGAGAGAGAGAGAGAGAAAGAGAGAGAGAGAGAGGGAGAGAGAGAGAGAGAGAGAGAGACGTATTGGTGTTACCTTTCCTCTGGAGTAAACTAGGCAGGTCGAGAGAAAGAGAGATAGAAAGAGAGAGAGAGAGAGAGAGAGAGAGAGAGAGAGAGAGAGAGAGAGAGAGAGAGAGAGAGAGAGAATGGGATGATACTGCATGGGCAACACATAGTCTCTAAATGCAGCCCATACTTTGCAACAAAAGTGGAGTTGTCTCACACTGGCGTTTGGTTATGGGTGCAGGTTCAGATCCCTTACACCTAAGATTCAAGAGAGAAAATTGAGGACTTAACTTATGTCTCTTGTAAGATGTTTGAAGAGACATTACATGAATACCCAAGAAAACAGCGAAGAACTGGCTGGTTGCAATGATAGAAGTAGCAGCTCTTTGTACCTACAGGAGTGAGAAAGCGGTATGTAAATATACAGAAGAAACTTTGTTTGCATAAACTCTGCATAGTTCTAGTTACCTCCCTGACTATCCCCTCCTAGATAGATATAGGTTAGTGTCACTAACTGATTTAAAAGAATTTACAAGCAATTAAGCTACACAAACATTCTTATACAATTAAAAATGAAACAAACTACCACTATATTTATTAACTGTTCATAAGCATGCGCTAGTATGGACGATATGAATAAATCAAACCTGTTGTTGAAACGACAAAATGCTGATGATGAGTGTACTAGTTGATCGTTTGATATGCTCGTGGTATACAAATCCACATCATTTAACCTGTCTATCCTCTCTCTCTCTCTCTCTCTCTCTCTCTCTCTCTCTCTCTCTCACTCTCTCTCTCTCTCTTTCTCTCTCTATGTGTCTCTCTTTCTCACTGCTTGAAGGGCATTAATTGCACATCTCGTCAACCATCAAACGCCTTTAATTAACTTGTCTTTATGAATGAGGGTCCTAAGTCCTCTGTCTATCCTCTTGCAGACATTATTATGCAGATACCAACATGCGGACAGGGTGAATATGTGACCTTTCTCACTCCATGTGGCTTCAAGCCAATCTTGGTAGGCATTTAAAGTGTACATCCAAACAATTAACGTTATTTTGGACAGTTCTCAATAGACTGATTACCCTCAGCGATTCTACTGAATAGTCAGACTTCTGTGTGCTTCGGCCTTACAGGATGGATCTCAATTATTTCCTGTACCCGAATAGGCCAAGTTGGCAATACCAGTATTTATATACTAATTTCGTTCCTAATATCAATTTAAAAAGTTGTAAAGGGGGTTAAAGAAGGAATGTGATATTGGAGGAACATCCAAGCTGCTTGGTTATGCAGATGATATAGATATTATAAGGGAACATGAACAAAAGACATTGGAAATATTGACTCACTTAAAGGAAAAAGCCCAAATGATGGGGCTGGTTATCAACCAAGATAAGACAGAATATATGGTAATTTCAAGAGAAGGAATGCCTAAAAACTCTGGCCACATACAAATAGATAATATGACCATTAAAAGAACGGAAACATACAAATACCTGGGTACAATCTTCAACTGCTCCAACATCATAAGGGAAGAAATACAAACTAGAATCAATTCTGGAAATAAGATATACTATGCACTACAACATCTACTAAAATCACAGGCGCTATCTCGTAACACCAAGATCACAATATATAAAACACTGATCAGACCAGTTGTGCTGTATGGCTCTGAAACCTGGAGTACAACGAAAGGAGACGAAGCCTTGCTACGAACTTTTGAAAACAAAGTTTTAAGACGCATCTTTGGACCCATTAGGGATACACAAAGTGGAGAGTGGAAAAGAAGAAGTAATAAAGACATTTATGATCTGTTTAAGTCCCTGCTAATCACTAGTATCATGAAGGCTAATAGACTACAATGGCTGGGGCATATAGAAAGAATGGAAGATAATAGGGAAACAAAACTCGCTTACACTCAGGAAATAAATGACCGTAGACCACGAGGTAGACCAAGAAGACGGTGGAGAGATAATACATGTACAGTCCTACAAGCACTTGGAATCAACGACTGGCAAGAGAAGGTCAACCAGAGAGACGAATATAGACGGATTGTATCTGCAGCAAAGAACCTCAATGGCTCGGAACGCTGAAGAAGAAGAAGAAGAAGAAGAAGAAGAAGAAGAAGAAGAAGAAGAAGAAGAAGAAGAAGAAGAAGAAGAAGAAGAAGAAGAAGAAGAAGAAGAAGAAGAAGAAGAAGAAGAAGAAGAAAAAGAAGAAGAAGAAGAAGAAGAAGAAAAAGAAGAAGAAGAAGAGAAGACGAAGAAGAAGAAGAAGAAGAAGAAGAAGAAGAAGAAGAGGAAGAAGAACAAGAAGAAGAAGAAGAAGAAGAAGAAGAAGAAGAAGAAGAAGAAGAAGAAGAAGAAGAAGAAGAAGAAGATGAAGAAGAAGATGAATATCAATTTCGTATTCTTTCCACATCTTTTCACTTCTGATGATTACCTGGACTGCTCATGCCCAGTATTCTTTAAGTCCTCCTTTACTGTCACTATGGACTGTACATTTTACCTGTCAGTCATCTTTTTTCCAGCCTGCACCATGTGTCTCAAACATGGTTAGGCCGCTGCCCGGAGATGCCACTGACGTTAAATAATACATTATAATCTGATGTTTACACCTTAGCTTTCCCTGTTTGCCTGCATTTGAACATTTCATCTGCGTTTCGCAAATATGTGCCAGGGCAGGTTGTTAACTCCGACCGGATTTTGTAAGTTCACACATTTGTCCGGCTGTTAGTCTCCCCCAGTCTGGACTTTCGCGACGACTTGTTAACTGGTGGCTGTCACATTTTATGAAGTAAGAATGTTACACCTGGGTTGTCACTAATGAGAGTTCGACTAATGGCAGTTCTACTTGGGCAATTTTGTGTCAAAGAATTGTAAACGCAGGTGAACTTTTATTTTTCTATCTTCTCATTCCTCTTGGGGTTTATTCCTTTCTTGAGGAATGAGAAATACATTCGGATATTGCCGAGGGTTCCGTCACACTTTGTGCTTTGGAGAGATATATCTCCATTTTACAAACTATTGTCTGTCAAGTCGGCAAGGTTCCAGTCTGTCAGTGAAGTTAACAAGGTGAAGGTGCTAGCGATGTAAATAGCGAACTGCGCGAATAATTTTGTCACTGGCCAAAGTGTGAGGAAGATTGGCAACATATAACCATCTCTCTCAGGTCTACAACATTAGCTGTTGCTATAAAATCACAGACCTATAACATCACAAACCATATCATGCAAATGCTTCGGGACAAGATGTTGTTAGAGTTAGGTTATTGCTTTAGGTTAATCTCAAATAATGAGTTGTAACTGTGACGTCAGATGCATTGGCGGTGTGGATGTCTGAGAGCTGACTTAGGCTTGCCGCAATCGGACTGAAGCCGGTGTGGACTCTTTCATCCCGACCCAATATTATATGATATCTACTGGGGCTGTGGTGTGCACTCTTTATTCCTGACCCAATATTATATGATATCTACTGGGGCTGTGGTGTGCACTCTTTATTCCTGACCCAATATTATATGATATCTACTGGGGGCTGTGATGTGCACTCTTTATTCCTGACCCAATATTATATGATATCTACTTGGGGCTGTGATGTGCACTCTTTCATCCTGACTCAATATTATATGATATCTCTTGGGACTGTGGTGTGCACTCTTTCATCCTGACCCAATATTATATGATATCTACTGGGGCTGTGGTGTGCACTCTTTATTCCTGACCCAATATTATATGATATCTACTGGGGGCTGTGGTGTGCACTCGTTATTCCTGACCCAATATTATATGATATCTACTTGAGGCTGTGATGTGCACTCTTTCATTCTGACTCAATATTATATGATATCTACTGGGGCTGTGGTGTGCATTCTTTATTCCTGACCCAATATTATATTATATCTACTGGGGCAGTGGTGTGCACTCTTTATTCCTGACCCAATATTATATGATATCTACTGGGGCTGTGGTGTGCACTCTTTCATCCCGTCCCATTATTATATGATATCTACTGAGGGCTGTGATGTGCACTCTTTCATTCTGACACAATATTATATGATATCTACTGGGGCTGTGGTGTGCACTCTTTCATTCTGATTCAATATTATATGATATCTACTGGGGCTGTGGTGTGCACTCTTCCATCCTGCCTCAATATTATATGATATCTACTGGGGGATGTGGTGTGCACTCTTTATTCCTGACTCAATATTATATGATATCTACTGGGGGATGTGGTGTGCACTCTTTATTCCTGACTCAATATTATATGATATCTACTGGGGCAGTGGTGTGCACTCTTTCATCCTGACTCAATATTATATGATATCTTCTGGGGCTGTGGTGTGAACTCTTTCTTCCTGACTCAGTATTATATGCTATCTACTGGGGTCTGTGATGAACTCCCCTTTTCCGAACTCAGAAATCAAAGCAGTGTGCATAACAAATGATTTGCACAATCCTGAAGGAGTTAAACGAGTCATAATTTTTCTGTTTCCATTAGATACTGGTAATGAGTTAAAGGTGACTATTGTGTTCACTAGATACTGGTGTCTGCAGAAATGAATAAGTTAAATATGAAATTAATAAATGTTTTAGCAAGGTAATGGTAACTATGTAATTTCATTAATTAAAGATGGCATTAGTAAAAGTTGCATGCATATCCTTAAGAGAACGTCACAGTCAACCTGAGCATGGTTTAGCTGTTTGTCATTTCTTGGCAAGTTTACGGTCAGTAACTTGCCCTTGTCTTCTGAACGACCGGCACTCATACAATTGTTTAAAAACCACATCAAGACGGTCTGCTGTCAAATCGACAGCTATACCGTTTTGAACTCTGTATGGAGTATTATGGTTTACGTCCGCAACACTTCGTTAATAAGAGTGAAAAGTCAGTCTTCCACTACCTACTGGTTACTACAGTACTGAATGAGTTAAATAGGAAATTAACAAATATTTTCGCTAGATAATGGTAACAACGGAATGGGTAGACGTCCAGAGTGTTGTCAAGGAACCAAGAAACTTTAATTATCAGAACAGTACAATCTACTTTGAGAAAGTCACCTATTATAAAGGGATGCCATACAACGATTTATGCCCGCAGGTCTGTATGCATGTCTCAGCACAGGTGTGTATGCATGTATGTATGTATGTATGTATGTATGTATGTATGTATGTATGTATGTATGTATGTATGTATGTATGTATGTATGTATGTATGTATGTATGTATGTATGTATGTATGTATGTATGTATGTATGTATGTATGTATGTATGTATGTATGTATGTATGTATGTATGTATGTATGTATGTATGTATGTATGTATGTATGTATGTTTAATGTATGTATGTATGTATGTATGTATGTATGTATGTATGTATGTATGTATGTATGTATGTATGTATGTATGTATGTATGTATGTATGTATGTATGTATGTATGTATGTATGTATGTATGTATGTATGTATGTATGTATGTATGTATGTATGTATGTATGTATGTATGTATGTATGTATGTATGTATGTATGTATGTATGTATGTATGTATGTATGTATGTATGTATGTATGTATGTATGTATGTATGTATGTATGTTTAATGTATGTATGTATGTATGTATGTATGTATGTATGTATGTATGTATGTATGTATGTATGTATGTATGTATGTATGTATGTATGTATGTATGTATGTATGTATGTATGTATGTATGTATGTATGTATGTATGTATGTATGTATGTATGTATGTATGTATGTATGTATGTATGTATGTATGTATGTATGTATGTATGTATGTTTAATGTATGTATGTATGTATGTATGTATGTATGTATGTATGTATGTATGTATGTATGTATGTATGTATGTATGTATGTATGTATGTATGTATGTATGTATGTATGTATGTATGTATGTATGTATGTATGTATGTATGTATGTATGTATGTATGTATGTGTGTGTGTGTGTGTGTGTGTGTGTGT
>CAWUFQ010000023.1:85000-100000 GCA_963921405.1 Cepaea hortensis
GACCTTCCCTCGGAGGGTATCGGCCAGATCCTTTGTTCCCTCCCTGCAGCACAATTATTTTCATCCGTTGAAACAATATTGGTGGGGATGCAATAGTGTTACAACCAATTACTTGGGGCAATCTCTATCTTGTCATTAGCTAAACAATTTCTGCTTCCCCCATAGTCTATGGACCTCTGTACAGTAATATTTACTTCACTCAGTATTGATATTAATCAGACACTACTGAAGATTGATTTATTTGGTTGTTTCGGGATTTGAGAATTAAATATTGAGCACAACCCACTACTGGCAACGCTGATAGTATTCTGGTATGAACCTAAGGCCTATCCACGTCAATGTTTAAGCACTAGACTCGAGTTTCGCTCTCGTTTGAGCTTGTCAGTAGTGCATATCCTTGACCGGACCCGGAAACAAACCCCGGATCACTGGCGTGTGAAGCGGGTGTGTAACTACTAGACCACGCGGCACACGTTGGACAAGGCCAAACTATCATAACAGAATATTACAACATCACCCATCGTAGGCTGTAGCTCAAGATTTGCCCGATCGCCGCGACTGACGTCCGTCAATCGATGTGGACCCGAACGATCTGGTCTTCTCACTGGTAATGCACACCAGGCCGCCTAAAGTCCTGCGAGCAATAATCAAATATATTTATTTGGTATTTTTGGGATTTGAGATTTAAATATTGAGGACAACCCACTACTGGCAACGCTGATCGTATTCTGGTATAAACCTAAGGCCTATCCACGTCAATGTGGAAGCACTAAACTCGACTTTCGCTCTCGTTTGAGCTCGACAGTAGTGCATATCCTTGACCGGACCCGGAAACAAACAAAGATCAAAAAAGAAAAGAACTAATAAAGACAATTTTTCAGCCTAGAGAACAGTTAATATATCAATATTTATTTTGCAGAAAGTAGCATAATTTTTGTCACCATCTCTAGGGTTACAAAATGGGTTCAGACAGGCAGATGGTGCGAGCACAAATGAGACATGAGAACATGAATGCATTATACGGGTTTAATGATAATATCATCGTATCAACATCATAAATATCACATAAATAATTCATGTCACTTCAAAACTTGCTCTTGCACCGGCTCTCACAATACTCTCGTGCTGTTATGAAAGCTATGCGCACTTGTGTCTAGCCACGCACACCAACACACGTTACGTAGCGGTCACATTCATTCGCACTGAAGTCTAAGTATAAGTCTATCCTGTCTCTCCACTCAGTCACACATCCTCTCTCATTCATGTCCGAGTCTCGTCTGTCCTTTCCTACTCAGTCCGGTGGTTACGAGGTGCTGGAACCTAGTGCAGTCCGTGGAAAGTCGTGCTGTCATCATTCTGTCCAAGGTGAACCTGTCCTGGTACAGTCCTGTCTCTAACTTACTGTCTTCGACGTCTGGACTGTTCTACTACCCCCGTACTCTCCCCGTGTCCTTATGTCTGTCCTCTGTCCTCTATTATATCACGTCCAGGACCTTGACATGTTGGAAGACAGTCCAGAATGAAGATAACTGATATCCATTGGTAAGATATCATCATTAACTCAAGGGAGAGTTATCGTCAATGTCAGTTGTAGTCTGCTGGACAGACGGCATCACCTGATTTCATATAGGTTCCCTCCTTGATGATACCAGCTCTGGACACGTGACTGTACACTCTGTTCCAAACTTCGGAAAAGGTTCTCCTGATCTTTGTTTGAAATATTATTCCGAATAACAGGAATTTGTAATACGCTCTTCACACTCAGGCAGAGTTTATAGTGTGTAGATTAATGCACCTTCGTTGCTTTGATAATTCAGAATATACAACAAGTTCCATGACAAAATACTTTCATATTGACTGCAACCTTCACTAGGATTCATCAATGTACTTCAGTCCAGACCTCACAGATTCACTTGAGGTTAATTATTCAGACCACTAAAGTATGTTCAGAGAATGACACTGAGTTGAATATTTGCTTTAAACATACGTAAAGTATGAAATTCATCTCATAAACACTTATTAATGAAGATTATTTGTATGGTGTTGACACAACTATCAATAATACTTGATATAGGCACGATTACCAAAACAAATAAGCCATACTTTGTCATGGTAACTTCAGCTGTCATTTTTTCTGTAACTGACCAACTCAACAAAGAGAAACCTGACACATATAACCCTAGGATAGTCATCTGCATCAGCCAAGTTCATACATCATATGATACTCAACTCTCTTAAAGAGTCTCAGCTATATGTGTATCATCATAAAGATATTCAAATACATTTATGGACACCTGTCCCATGGACATAACTTGCAGAACTTGATTGGGGATTGATTGATTGATTGATTTAGGAAACGACATCACAACATTCGGAGCATTCCCATAAGCGCTCCGTCTCCATCCTCAGCAGCCAGTGAAGAGTTCCAACACCAATAGTACCAGAAGCAATCTGATTATATGTTCGTATCGCCTTTCCGTTGAGCGTCGAGTGTAGGCCAGATCCCCTCGTCATTTCACACTGTCTCATTCTTGCCAGACCATGGTGATCCATTTGCTCCTCCGAGGTGTACGCGTGCTCCCACAAGGCCGCAACCACGTCTACCTTGTCATGCATCAATACTCCACTAAGTTTTACAGAGCCAGCCAATCGGTCCGCCTGTTCATTCCCCAATACACCGGCATACCCCGGAGAAAAGATCCAGACGATGATTGCCACCCGTGACCTCCGAAGCGAAGCAAGCCACTCTTCCCGAAGCTTGCCTGTCCTCACCCTACTCAGCATGCTTTCTGAGTCAGTTACAAGCACGATGTATGTGTGTATCGTATTCTCAATACAGCGGAAAACTGCACTGACCGCCTCCACTTCCATTCTTAAGGTAGATGTTGTGGTATCATATGCCAGGCTCTTCTGCACCAAACGTCGACCATTAGCTTTTGCTAAGAATCCCCAGGCACTTCTCCTAACTCTCAAAACCGACCCATGATTGAGGATAGGTCACTGTCTACTAGATGGTTGAGACTGAAACAACCGCTGGCATGCATCAACCTTAACAACAAATCAAATCAAATCAAATCAAATCAACTTTATTAGGGTCACAAATTGGGCGCGCAGGCCCGTCTTACATTCGGCCCTTCCAATCACTCGTCTTTCGTTCATCAAGAGCATTATACATTTACATAGGAAGAAAAATAAACATTGTGAAATGAATGTTGTAAACATAAACAAGGCTAAACATGGAGAAAAATGTGTACATAAAAAGTATGTGACGTAAAAGTAGTGATGCCAGCGCGTCCCACACACACACACACACACACCACACACACTCTCTCTCTCACTCTCACTCATTCACTCACACACACACACCACACACACACTCTCTCTCTCTCTCATTCACTCTCACTCTCACTCATTCACTGACACACACACACTCTCACTCATTCACTCTCCCGTTCACTCATACACTCTCCCGCTCACTCATTCACTCTCCCGCTCACTCATTCACTCTCCCGCTCACTCATTCACTCTCCCGCTCACTCATTCACTCTCACGCTCACTCATTCTGTCTCTCCCGCTCACTCATTCACTCTCCCGCTCACTCATTCACTCTCCCGCTCACTCATTCACTCTCCCGTTCAATCATTCACGCTCCCGCTCACTCATTCACTCTCACTCATTCACTCTCACACTCACTCATTCACTGTCCCGCTCACTCATTCACTCGGCCGCTCACTCATTCACTCTCACGCTCACTCATTCACTCCCACGCTCAATCATTCACTCTCCCGCTCACTGATTCACTCTCACGCTCACTGATTCACTCTCACGCTCACTCATTCCTTCTCACGCTCACTCATTCACTCTCACTCATTCACTCTCACGCTCACTCAATCACTCTCACGCTCACTCATTCACTCTCACGCTCACTCATTCACTCTCACGCTCACTCATTCACTCTCACGCTCACTCATTCACTCTCCCGCTCAATCATTCACTCTCCCGCTCACTCATTCACTCTCACTAATTCACTCTCCCGCTCACTCATTCACTCTTCCGCTCACTCATTCACTCTCCCGCTCACTCATTCACTCTCACGCTCACTAATTCACTCTCACGCTCACTCATTCACTCTCCCGCTCACTGATTCACTCTCCCTCATTCACTCACACTCATTCACTCCCACACACAGACACTCTCACTCATTCGCTCTCACGCTCACTCATTCACTCTCCCGCTCACTCATTCACCCTCACGCTCACTCATTCACTCTCACGCTCACTCATTCACTCTCCCGCTCACTCATTCACTCTCACTCATTCACTCTCCCGCTCACTCATTCACTCCCACGCTCAATCATTCACTCTCCCGCTCACTCATTCACTCTCACGCTCACTCATTCACTTTCACGCTCACTCATTCACTTTCACGCTCACTCATTCACTCTCACACTCACTCATTCACTCTCACGCTCACTCATTCTGTCTCTCATTTACACCCACTCACTCTCTCACTCAAACTACAGTAATGAACATAAGTTTAGATTATACATGATAAAATAAAATGGTATTTAACTGATAATATGACAGATGAGAATACACAAACATATGGATTCGCGTGTTACATAACATGCGTGTTACATGACATGCATCTGCTGAGCTCTCTCTCTCTCTCTCTCTCTCTCTCTCTCTCTCTCTCTCTCACTCTCTCTGTATTCTTTCATATACACACACTCACACGCATGCGTACGCTCACACACACACTCTCTCTCTTTCTCTCTCATTCACTCTCACTCTCACTAATTTACTCTCCCGCTCACTCATTCACTCTCACGCTCACTCATTCGCTCTCACGCTCACTCATTCACTCTCCCGCTCACTCATTCACTCTCCCGCTCATTCATTCACTCTCACGCTCACTCATTCACTCTCACGCTCACTCATTCACTCTCCCGCTCACTCTTTCATTCTCCCGCTCACTCATTTACTCTCCCGCTCACTCATTCACTCTCCCGCTCACTCATTCACTCTCACTCATTCTGTCTCTCCCGCTCACTCATTCACTCTCCCGCTCACTCATTCACTCTCCCGCTCACTCATTCACTCTCCCGTTCAATCATTCACTCTCGCTCATTCACTCTCACGCTCACTCATTCACTCTCACGCTAACTCATTCACTGTCCCGTTCAATCATTCACTCTGCCGCTCACTCATTCACTCTCACACATTTACTCTCACGCTCACTCATTCACTCTCACGCTCACTCATTCACTCTCCCGCTCACTGATTCACTCTCACGCTCACTCATTCACTCTCACGCTCACTCATTCCTTCTCACGCTCACTCATTCACTCTCACTCATTCACTCTCACTCATTCACTCTCACACTCACTCATTCACTCTCACGCTCACTCATTCACTCTCCCGCTCACTCATTCACTCTCCCGCTCACTCATTCACTCTCCCGTTCAATCATTCACTCTCGCTCATTCACTCTCACGCTCACTCATTCACTCTCACGCTAACTCATTCACTGTCCCGTTCAATCATTCACTCTGCCGCTCACTCATTCACTCTCACACATTTACTCTCACGCTCACTCATTCACTCTCACGCTCACTCATTCACTCTCCCGCTCACTGATTCACTCTCACGCTCACTCATTCACTCTCACGCTCACTCATTCCTTCTCACGCTCACTCATTCACTCTCACTCATTCACTCTCACTCATTCACTCTCACACTCACTCATTCACTCTCCCGCTCACTCATTCACTCTCCCGCTCACTCATTCACTCTCCCGCTCACTCATTCACTCTCCCGCTCACTCATTCACTCTCCTGCTCACTCATTCACTCTCACGCTCACTCATTCACTCTCACGCTCACTCATTCACTCACACACACAGACACTCTCACTCATTCACTCTCCCGCTCACTCATTCGCTCTCACGCTCACTCATTCACTCTCCCGCTCACTCATTCACCCTCACGCTCACTCGTTCACTCTCACTCATTCACTCCCCCGCTCACTCATTCACTCTCACTCATTCACTCTCCCGCTCACTCATTCACTCTCACGCTCAATCATTCACTCTCCCGCTCACTCATTCACTCTCACGCTCACTCATTTACTCTCATGCTCACTCATTCACTCTCACGCTCACTCATTCACTCTCACGTTCACTCATTCTGTCTCACACTCACTCACTCTCTCACTCAAACTACAGAAATGAACAACAAAAATGCAGGGGTACCGTGTACTAACCATGCAAAACACAACAGGCAAGCTGCTGGAGAAGTTAACTGCCAGGAAAATATCAAGATCGCTAGAAAGGCAATGTTGTTTCCCACCTACCCTTGAGGGTACCGTCCAAACAGAGAAACCTGGACCAATGCAGCAGTTTTAGCCCATGATGTCTATGAAATATTCGACTCAGGCATTGAAAAGTGTGCTGCGGCAATTGATCTTGAGGATGAATACAATAGAGTACCGTTGGATTGATTTTATTTTTCATGTTTCAGATGCTTGAACTCAAAATAAGTCCATTCTTCCTTAGTTGGATCGCTGCAGCCCTATTCTAACGGAAAGTAGTTTTTAGATGTGGCAGTTGGAGTTCGGAACCAACAACAATATATCCGGACAACAGGGATCACCATTATCTCCTGTGTTTTTCACCGCCTACACTGTGAGAATTATCAGCGAGCAGATCACTGCACGGGGGAGGACATTGTCATATGCCGACGATGTTTTAGTGTATCGTCATACAAAGAATTATCGCCGAAGCAATGGAGTATGTGCTTTGTGCTCGATACCTTTGACAACAGCCAGCGGGGAGAGAATGAAGCGGAGGAGAGGAGGTAGGGGAGAGGAGGGAAGAAAAAGGAAGAAAAGGGATGGAGCCAGAAGGGATCTCAAAACTGAGAGGGAAGAAAAGGCGAACTTTTAATCAGGTAGCTGTGGGAATGATTAGTAGTATGAATCTTCGCTGGCTGTTGAACGAGGGGACGGAGCACGTATGGGAATGTCCTGAGTGCAGTGATGTCGATTCTTAACTCAACTCAACTTAACTAGTGTATCGTCAGGGTAAGAATAGAGATCGGGTTGTTGTTTAACTACAAACTGAACTAAATCGCATGAGCATTTAGTGTGGGGTATCTGGGGCAATAGCCAACCCAACGAAGGCATCAGTGACATGGTTCTCTTTGAATAATCAGATTGACAACACTCCAACACCAACTGTAAATCTGTGTTCAGAGACTGAAAAAAACGCAGGCAATGAATTACCACTGGGGTACCTTTTGATCCAAGCCTTGCTTATAATTAGCACATTGAGCAAGTGATAACAAAGGCCAGCAGAGTTTTACTGAGACGCCGGTGATGGCAGCAGCATACTGTGAGCAGCGCCATCTATGTCTTCTATACGAAGGGCTAGTCATGTCTGTTTTTGGGGTATGCGATGGCGATCCTGACTCTCAGCCGTGAGCAAATGGAAACAATATAAAGGATACATAACAGATTTATACGGATTATTATGGGGTGTACAAGAGATACAGCATGCAGAGCGATGCGCTACATTCTTGATTTTCCAACCTTTGGAGACAAAATACAAATCTGCAGAGCATGTGCCTACCTCAGAGTCATTGCAAACACACAATTTCCATTGCATAGTGAAATTAAGAATGTAAAGGGCAGCAGGTTAAAAAGAGGAAGGTCGTGGATGGGTCAAGCCGAAAACAATCTTCAACAGGTGTGTTTACTTGAGGCCTTAGAACCTGGCGAGGAGTGGGTACAAGTACCAACATATTTTTGTACGTTGTTTTCAGTCTGTATCCAACTAGACAGAAAATGCAGACTAAGAAATTCCGAAGCTGTGGAGGCGAAAGTACAAGCTTTGATCTTCGAGAATTAGTTAGACGGTAATAGTGTCATTTGCACAGATGAGTCGGCCGTTCGACGAGTGAGAAGTTCATGGGCCTCTACGGCTTAGACCAGAGGGAAATCGTGAAGGAGGATTATGGTGCTTTTGCTCTGACTACAAGTAGCTTGACTATGGAAGTCGTGTCAGTCAGTAAAACAATAACATGGCTCGAGACACAAACATTTACTAGGACATGTTTCCTTTGCGACTCGATAAGAATGCTTAAGAGGATAGAGATGGGGTGGATCCGAAGAGAGTGGTTGCTGTCTCTGGAGCGGTCTCGGCTGGCAAATGTTAGTTTCATGTTCGTGCCATGGCATGCGGGTGCACAGGAAATAAGCGGGCTGACAAGCTCGCAGGTAGGATACTGTAGAAGGTGGACGCGCCACGGCTTCATTATCAATCCTTATGGCAGCTTGTGGTTTCCAATATACGTTTTTGTTTACAAGTCTAAATTCGTTCTCATCAATATGGGGATCTGTAAGCATCTTCATCATGTTGAAATATCTTCCTTTATCGAACGCCTTTGTGTATTCAATACAGCAAAGACGCGAGTCTTTGTTTACATATATAGAAAGTTCAATTACTGTTCACAGCATAAACACAGTAATTACTGTACCCTTATATCCCACGAACTCACATTGTTATTCTACTATTTCAGGTTGTATTTTTTTAAAACTCTTTGCATGATAATTCATGTAAAAATCTTTGTGATGTGGCCCGCTATACTAAATGCACGAAGGTGATCATTTTCCAAGTCTCCTGATATCTTTGGGATCGCAATACATAAATAATTACATAATTTCGTAGGCATATCTCAAGTATCATATATTGTATTCAGCAGTCTGGTGACTTTATCTATTCCATATTCTTCTATAGTCTCATCTCATCTCATCATGTTCCTCTTGTACCTTGCGGTGTCGAGGTGAAGTATAAACTTCGTGAGAGTGCCCGGTTATAGTATTAATCATTTATTTTGTGATGTTGTCTGAAATGGTGGTCTTGTAAGTTTTCACACGGTTAAGAAAATTGCGAACTCCATCTTTAAAATTGACTGTCCTTCATTATTATTTCGACCATCATACTGGTCTTCTCAGTTACTTCTATAAAGGTGTTTTATATATTCTGACAATATATGTAACATTTTCACTTTTTTTTAAAATTTTGAATTTTCCATCTTTTGTTTTTAGGCAGCCTGTTAATGTACGTGTTCCTTCTTTTTTATTCCTTTTCTTTGTAAGTTCCTGAATTCTTTTGTGCGTTAATGTTGTATTTTTACTATTTTTTTTTTTTTTTTTTTTACATTTCTATATATTTTCTTTCTCAAGTCATGCTTCTTTTGCTTTCTAACACAATATTCTGATTTTTTTCTGTGAATTTCCTCATATGTGGCAGAATTATTTTGTTGTGTATTCCTGTTTCCATGAAATGTCAAATTGCTTTAATCATCCGTATCTTAAGGCCCGCTTCCTTTAAATTTGTAATAAATGTTTTTGCAGCCAAAGTTTGAAATTCTTCAACATTCCACATTGATTAACACATTTTGAAATAGGAACTCTAGATCAAACAATACATCAAATCATTTCTTTACTTCATTTTAAAATTGTCTTGTATTTCCTTGTCATTGTTAATGTACACAGATTATATTTATTGTTTTCTGTTGTATACTTGACTTTCTATAACTTTATCCTCAATGTGTCTATTCACTTTCAATGATCACTTCGGCAGTCTGTATTGTGAATTGTTGTTAGGATTGTTAAAACATTTCGGAAACGTATGCTAATTAGAATGTAATCATTCTGGTTTATTATCTTGATGTAGGACTCCTCCGTGTCCATAATCTTCTAGGCTGTTGCTAAAACAAAGTATTTCCTACAATCATTTTCTGCTATTTTGCCCATTTTAAAAGTATGTATCCTCTGTCGTTACGCTCTCCCAAATTATGGTTGCCTACTGAACATTCATAGCCTTGATTCATAATGTTGAATTGAAGTCATCCATTATGATATTTATTTCAGAATGTTTAAATTTCTTCAAAGCAGACACGATGGTATTATAAAATTCTTCCAGACTAACTTATTGCATAATCATGTTGGGGCATATATTTGAATGCTGTGTATGTTAAAAGACTGCCGAATAATTTTACCAATAGAACCCTGTCTGACACAGGAAATATCATTTGGACAGATTTTGATTTTTGTCGATCAGAGATCTTTGCTACACCTCGTTGCCGTTCTTCTTTTTCAGAATAGATAACCTTAATACCATCGCTTATCTTAATACCTTCCCCTTTCCATCTCGTCTAGCATATTCCTAATATATTAATCTTCTCTCTTTCCATTTCTTGTTTGGCGTTATCTAATGGTCTGTCTTCGCTTAACGTCTCAACTTGCCATGTTGCTAATGGCAGTGTTGTTTCCCTTTTCTTATGGTGATCTGTATTTAGGCGAATCATGATAAATTAGGCAACATTGAAGAACTTTTGTTGTCGTTTCTTTCCTTCCTGGCAGTGACCATACTGGCCCGTGACCGTAGCCATTGTCTCGATAAAGAGATCTTATGAATACCTTGCAAAATATGAGTCCATAACCAGCAACTATCTATTGGCTGCCCTCCAAATTTCATCAACCACATGGCTTCCGTTCTTTTTGTGAATAACTTCCGAAAAGGAATACGAAATAACAACACATCCTCCCCAGAAATACACTAAAATTGCTTCCTCTGAACATAAATCCGCTACGTCGTCGCCATCATACCCACCCATTGAGTGTAGTAAATACGTATTTACGTTTCTTGACTCAATATTGTCACATCAGCGATGTAAGCTTATTAAAGATATATAAAGAAAAATTTCGTTAATCTGCAGGCCCCAGTGTATGACGTATGCCAGACTAATTTACTAAGGATATAAGACTGTGCCTGTGGGCTCGGCACCGCAAAACCTACCCTGAAAGAACTTCACATACTACTGATAATGAGGTTTGGAAAAACGAAACATATAAGTTGAATAACATCAACTGAGAGGACATAAGATCAATCGACACCAATGTGAATACAGAATATGGATCATACATGTCGACATCACTGCACTTTTGACATCCCTTATCATACATGTCGACATCACTGCACTTTTGACATCCCTTATCATACATGTCGACATCACTGCACTTTTGACATCCCTTATCATACATGTCGACATCACTGCACTTTTGACATCCCTTATCATACATGTCGACATCACTGCACTTTTGACATCCCTTCATATGCACCGAACCCTCTTCTAAAGCTACAACAGAGTTCCCTATCGGGTTATTCCTGTAGCAATTTGGATAAAATTCCTCCTGACTTTTCCTCCACACTTTGAGTGTCGTCCAGACCCTCTGCTCACTCTCATCAGAACAAGTATTTCCAGATATAGGAATTCCGTCTGTTCATTAGCGCTCTCCGCATATATGGGCTGAAGAACATCTATTAACCACACTTTGGAAAATCAAGAGTTGGTACATAAAGAGGTGAACGGGAAGAACGCTGGATCTGAATTGGGTATAGCCTGAGAAAACTTGACTATAATGTAACTAGACTTTATCTTGTAGGGAATAAACGAGGCGAGTGAAATAGCTGGGAACCTAATAACCCACAGAGAAGAGAATCACAGGGATGAAAAATATCGGACACAAATGAAGGGTGATACAGGAGGTAGCAACAGATATGATAGCTTCGCGTGGGTTTGTTTTGGGTCCATGCCCCAATGGAGCAAACAAGGGCAGAGGCGCCAGAAGAAGGACGTCTATTTTGGAAACAATTAAGAGGACAGACATATCTTCATATCTTCAAATCTTCATATGTTAAGTATACAAACAATACAGGTTAAAGAATACAATGATGCCAATTATTATTGACATACTTTGTCAGTGAATTTGTGTCATCATCATCATCATCATCATCATCATCATCATCATCATCATCATCATCATCATCATCATCATCATCATCATCATCATCATCATCATCATCATCATCATCAACATCATCATCATCATCACTGTCGTCGTCATTGTCATCAATGTGTGACCTTTTCAGAATAAAGTACGTTTGCTTGTTCGTGCGTTAACTTTCATCATTAGTTTCCATCTCTTCATTCTCTTGTTCTCTCCGTCGTTCTTCTTGTTCTTCTTGTAGGAACTATGTTCCTACTCTGGGATCCAACATACCACACAATATTATGATTATTTCATTTAACATTTACACTTTACAATTTACAATTACACACACACAAATAAAAAAGAGGAAAAACACGTTTCTCCAAATGCATGCAATGTTCTATATGTTAAAATATGCAACTTTTTACTCTCTTTCAGGAAATTTAATTGGGCAACAAGAAAAAAATGTGACAACAATTATCTCTGCGTTCATGGGATCAACTATTGTGACAGATGGGTAACTGGACACAGCATGTCGCAAGTACTTCCTGCAAACAGACGATCTACTGTGTTTTTTAACAGATACCTTGCATTAGAAATGGATAGTTTCAAAGTGAGCACTTGGTATGAATAATATGTTTTAGTAATCTCTTAACTGTTGGGAAATTTAGGCCAGACATAGTCATAATTACAGTAGCAAACACAGAGCCATAGCCATTTCTGATCAGCACTAGCTGCTATTAAGTTACATCTTATAAATCTGGGCAATGCGGCCAATGGGGTAGCAAACGTGTTCCGCGATCCCGCATACCGTGTTTGACGGAAGCTGCAGTCTACTTTGAAATTTACCACCTTGCGTTGATTACTAACAATGGTATGAGCACCAAAGTAACATGGAATGCCCACCTATTCTAAAAGAAGAAGTCGCTGACGCTATGAAACATATGAAGAAAGGAAAAACAGCTGGGCCAGATGAAACCACAGTTTAAGAATTAGAAATATTGGGAGAATTTGGGGTAGATATATTAACCAACATGCTGAATGATATTTACAACAGTGGATATTTACCGAGCGATATGCTAAAATCTGTATTTATAGCAATATAAAAGAGACCAGGAGCAATTGAATGTGAAGATTTTCGTACAATTAACCTCATAAACCATGTAACTAAGCTTCTACTCAGAATTATAATGAGAAGAACAAGAAATAAAATAAAAATGGAAATTAGCGAAGAGCAGTATGGTTTTATGGAAGGAAAGGGTACAAACAATGCAATCTATATATTACGAACATTAATAGAAAGGTCAATAGAGAAACAAAAGAGACGTATATTTATGCTTCATAGATTATACTAAGGAATTTGATACAGTAAAACATGATTAGTTGATTAAAATGTTGGAAGATATCAACATTGACGGGAAAGATTTAATAATAAGAAAGAATATATTATGGAACCAAGTAGCATCAATTAAAATGGGAAATAAAGAAGGTAGTTGCGAACAGATAAAGCTAGGAGTACGACAGGGGTGTATCTTGTCACCCGATCTCTTCTCCCTATACAGCGATGTAATAATGAGAGAGATCAAAGATAGAGAAGCCAAGAATACTAATCGAGGATATAATATAAACAATATACGCTATGCAGATGACACAGTAATGGTGGCGGATAATGCAACAGACCTGCAACAATTATTGGACATTGTAGTATCAGAGAGTGCACAGAAAGGACTCTCCTTGAATATCAAGAAAACAGTAACAATGGTGATATCAAAGAAAATGGGGACACCGAAATTTGACATAGAAATAGAAGGGGAAATTCTCAACCAAGTTGAAAATTTTAAATACCTAGGGGCACTTATAACATCAGATGGAAGATGTACAACAGAGATTAAGAGCAGAATAGGGCAGGCACAAGCCGCATTTCAGAAAATCAAGAGCATCTTATGCAATACGTTGCTATCAATGAATGTAAGAAAGAGAGTGCTAACATGCTATATAGAACCAGATTTGCTGTATGGCAGCGAATCTTGGAATGTAACTTAATAAATTAGGAAGAACTTAGAAGCAACAGAGATGCGGTTTTTAAGACGAATGTTGCGAATACCTTGGACTTCCAGATTAACTAACCACGATTGCCTGAAAGAGGCTAATGAAACTAGAACCCTATATACAACAATAAGAAAGAGACAAACATATTTCTTTGGTAATGTGATGAGAAGATAGGCATTAGAGAACATCGTGACAACTGGAAAGATCAAGGGGAAGAGGGGCAGAGCCAGACCAAGAGAAATGATGCTGGACGTATTGAGACGGTGGCATGGAGGAATATCATCAGCAGAGTTGATCCAGAACATCAAAGACCGAGATTCGTGGAGAGCCACGAACGCCTACGCCAGCCAGCACGGCACTTGATGATGATGATGAGCACCAAACAACCAAATAAGTCAATGGTATGAGAGTCGGTCGCTCAGAAAGCAAAGCGCCTGCTTTGTGATAGGATTGGTTGTTTTGAAGCAATTGACGGTTTTGAGTCCGTGTTACCTCTCGTTTTCTCATCACAACTCTTGCCATTTGCATCTGTCTGCATAGTACTGTCTAGAACAGTGGTTCTCAACCGGTGGGGAATTCCCCAAGGGGGGGGGGGGGGGAATTTTATGGTTTCCATGGGGGTGGAGGGAAATAAGATTATTTCAAGATCACATTAATACAAGAACCAGTACTTGATATTTTGTCCCTCTACATTGTACGGTTCTGTACTTCTCGTCCTAATTAAATTCGTATTATAACGTAAGTAGACCCGCAAATCATGTTTTATGTAGATGTCTAGACTTGTTCTAGTGCGTGTTATTAAATTTAGCTTCAATTTTTATGTATACTGTGTAAGGGTGGATTTATAGGGAGGAAATTGGAAATAGTAAGGGGGAGGGAATGACGTTCTTAACATATGGTAAATGGGGGGAGGGCATGGGTCAAAAAGTTGAGAACCACTGGTCTAGAACATCTCCTCAATGTGCTTCCCTTATTGTTCTCTTCCTTCTAAATTTTCTTTGCTGAATTAATTTCTTCCTTGCTCTCTCTCTCTCTCTCTCTCTCTCTCTCTCTCTCTCTCTCTCTCTCTCTCCTCTGTCTCTCCCCCCTCTCTCTCTTTCTCTCTCTCTCTTTC
>CAWUFQ010000024.1:0-35739 GCA_963921405.1 Cepaea hortensis
CTCCTCCATCCTCCTCCTCCCTCTTCCTCCTTCCTCCTCCTCCCTCTCCCTCCTCCATCCTCCTCCTCCTTCTTCCTCCTCCTTCCTTCTCCTCCCTCCTCCTCCCTCTTCTTCCTCCTCCTCCTCCTCCCTCCTCCTCCTCTCTCCTCCTCCCTCCTCCCTTTTCCTCCCTCCTCCTCCCTCTACATCCTCCCTCCTCCTCTCCACTCTTCCTCCTACCCTCTTCCTCTTCCCTCCTCCCTATCCCTCCTCCTCCCTTCACATTCCTCCTCCTCCCTCTTCCTCCTCCTCCCTCCTCCTCCGCATCCCTCCTTCTCCCTCCTCCTCCTTCTTCCTCCCTCGTCCTCCCTCCTCCCCCTCCTCCTTCCTCCTCCTCCCTCTCCTCCTCCTCACTCCTCCTCCTCCTCCCTCTACCTCCTCCCTCCTCCTCCCTCTTCCTCCTCCTCATCCCTCCTCCTCCCTTCTCCTCCTCCCTCCTCCTCCTCCCTCTACCTCCTCCTCCCTTCACATTCCTCCTCCTCCCTCTTCCTCCTCCTCCCTCCTCCTCCTCATCCCTCCTTCTCCCTCCTCCTCCTTCTTCCTCCCTCCTCCTCCTCCTCCCTCCTCCCCCTCCTCCTTCCTCCTCCTCCCTCTCCACCTCCTCACTCCTCCTCCTCCCTCCTCCTCCCTCTACCTCCTCCTCCCTTCACATTCCTCCTCCTCCCTCTTCCTCCTCCCTCCTCCTCCTCCCTCCTCCTCCTCCCTCCTCCTCCTCTCTCCTCCTCCCTCCTCCTCATCACTCCTCCTCCCTCCTCCTCCTCCTCCCTCCTCCCCCTCCTCCCTCTCCGCCTCCTCCCTCCTCCTCCTCCCTCTACCTCCTCTCCTCCCTCCTCCTCCCTCTACCTCCTCCCTCCTCCTCCCTTCACATTCCTCCTCCTCCCTCTTCCTCCCTCCTCCTCCTCTCTCCGCCTCCCTCCTCCTCCTCCCCTCCTCCCCCTCCTTCTCCTCCTTCTCCGTCCTCATTCTCCCTCTTCCTCCTCCCTCTTCCTTCTCCCTCCGCCTCCTCCATCCTCCTACTCTCTCCTCCTCCTCCCTCCTCCTCCCTTTTCCTCCCTCTCCTCCTCCATTTTCCTCCCTCTCCTCCTCCTGCGTTCTCCTCCTCCCTCCTTCTCCCTCCTCCTCCCTCTTCCTCCTCCCTCCTCCTCGCCTCCTCCTCCACACTACTCCTCCCTCCTCCCCCTAATCCCTCCTCCTCCCTCCTATTCCTCCCTACTCCTCCTGTCTCCTCACTCCTCCTCCCTCCTCTTCCCTCCTCCACCTCCCTCTTCCTCCTCCCTCCTCCATTTACCCAAGACAGACAGACAGTCAGACAGATAGTCGGGAACGGGATCTTATATGACTACTTATATAATTTAAATGAGATGCTCTCCACCATGGGATGGGCCTGGTCAGACAGACAGACAGATAGATAGATAGACAGACAGACAGACAGACAGACAGACAGACAGACAGACAGACAGACAGACAGACAGACAGTCGGGAACTTATATGACTACTTATATGAATTAAATGAGATTCTCCCCACAAGGAGTTGGGCGATGCCGGGCCGGGTCAGACAGACAGACAGATAGATAGTCGGAACGGGAACTTATATGACTACTTATATGAATTAAATGAGATTCTCCCCATCAGGGTCTGGGCGAAGACGGGCCGGGTCAGACAGACAGACAGACAGATAGACAGACAGACAGACAGACAGACAGATAGTCGGTAACGGGAACGAGAACTTATATGACTACTTATATGAATTAAATGAGATTCTCCCCACCAGGAGTTGGGCGATGCCGGGCCGGGTCAGACAGACAGACAGATAGATAGTCGGAACGGGAACTTATATGACTACTTATATGAATTAAATGAGATTCTCCCCATCAGGGTCTGGGCGAAGACGGGCCGGGTCAGACAGACAGACAGACAGATAGACAGACAGACAGACAGACAGACAGACAGACAGACAGACAGATAGTCGGTAACGGGAACGAGAACTTATATGACTACTTATATGAATTAAATGAGATGCTCCCCACCAGGGTCTGGGCGAAGCCGGGCCGGGTCAGCTAGTGTGTATATATATATATATATATATATATATATATATATATATATATATATATATATATATATATATATATATATATATATATATATATATATATATATATAATTTAAAAAAAAAAAAACATGCCCGCTCCGCGTATTGGCCCAGCGTCGACCGATGTAGAGACACTACAATAAGTCTCAACATTCACCGGCGTGTTTTATTGCCTGTTCATTAGAACCCTGCTAATAATATTTGTATGTCTCTGTAGCCAAGGCCTTACTGACGCGATTCGTAAGTCCGCTTATCCGAGGTCGAAACACAGTTTCGACCGATTTGGCAGCAGACCGTGTCGCGCTGGGTCTTAACGAGATGTCATGGGAGCAGGTCGTTTAGAAAGCAATGGAAAACTACTGAACGTAAACTTGCCAAGACATCAATAACAGCAGTAAAATGCTGGTGTTGACAGCGATGTCCTGTAAAAACGATATGTAAAAGAATATATATTTGGGTGGAAGCCTGCGGTAGCGGAGTGGCTAAACGATGGCTAATATCTGCAATAAACTAGACTTTTTACAGACGAGCTACAATTGAATATCATCCATTAAGCCTCTCGGATAAGGGCGACAAACAGGAGAATTAACCAATTCTGTGATTGTGCATATACTTTACCTGTATCATTTACAAACTACAAGTCTTTGCATGTTTCATATTCCCCGTTGTTGTCATTATTTCCCTTAGTGTTGTGTTTGTTCCCTTCAGCCAGTCGTCTGGACCTTGTCTCTGTGTTCTTGCTTGTGGCACCGTTCTTTTAGCCACATTTCACCACATTTTTCTCCATGGTTTAATTGCTTCAATAGTTTCACGTTTCCAGCTAGGAATTTGTTTGAAGGACTGTTTCTATTTTTCGACTCAGCAAGAGAAATACACGTGTACGTATTGATCAGCTGTCAAAGAAGTTGAAGCTATAAGTAGAGATAAGAGGTCACGCTAGATTATTTGGGGTTAATATCGTTCCCAATCTTTGACATGGATTGTACAACTGATTGGGATGTTACAATAGCTGTGTCCAAGGAAATGATGCTGTTGTATACTTTATACTGTATACTATAGTTGAGTGGTCTCGAGGTATGGTGTCCGCCTCGAGTGCTGGAGGTACCGGGTTCAGGCCCCGGTGAGGACCGGGATTTTTTTCACGTGGACTTCCAGTAATAAAATTTCCCCTGGTTTCTGGGTAGTGAGATCGGACGCCCGTGTGTATTGTTGCGCACGTAAAACATCCCTTGGCAGTTGGAAATCGAAAAAGAGTAGCCTAACGGCGCTGCCCGGGCAAAATGTCGAGTTAAAAATCTACCCAAAGTATTTCAGGATCCTCGCCGATGCAACGGAGTTCGTGCATTGAGCTGAGTTTCTCCAGACTGAGGTTTGTGTTAGGAGAAAAACGGAGCACTTATGGGTTAAACCGTGTGCCGTGATGTTGATCCAACGACTACACTAAATTAAACTAACTATAGTTGTATATTACATAAATAAACCAACGCATTGCTCGACCAGTTTAGACAATCAATCAATCATTAATGCTTCTTCTGGCAAGATTATAGTTAGCTATTAAGTCGTTCATTCATTCAGTAGCATGTCTTTTGCAGAATCTGTCACTTGTCGTCCCTGGAGGAAAGTGGACTCGACAAGCACAACTTTAATACCCTTCTACTATTGAAACTATTGAATGACTTTTGTCTACACTCCTCCCTTCTGTCTTCCATACACTATATGTCTCTCTTTCTCTCTCTCTCTCTCTCTCCTTCATAACATACCCTGACAACAGTTTCCTCCAACAATTAATAACATGTTTATTGTTGAAAAACTATGTCAGTTGTATGTATTGAATGTGTATATGTAGTTGGTAGTGTCTGCTAATGTGAGTGCAAGATAGGACTTTTGCCTTCGTATGTCTCCGTATCCCTTCTCTCGTCAGCATTCAGCCAGTCAAAGATACATCACACAGATATGGACAGTTCTCACCCGGGTTTGCTCCTTTCCGATTGAGACTGGCCGTATCGTGAAGTTGTTCAAAGTCTGGTCACAGTGAAATAATAATAATCCAGTAAGTCTATGACTTCGCCAGAGTCTGCTTCAAGAAGTTAATAATCCAATACTGAAACCACATCACCACAGTCTACCACGGTGTCTATATTGACTATGAATGTTCTGACTTATCTATTGTCTCTTTTCTATATTCTACCATGCATCAGAATGCAGTTGTATTTTTCTTTTACTTTCATCCGTTTAATAGTCCTTTTCCATTTTACTTTGGTTATCTTGATATTCTTTTATTATTTTCAGAGTTCATTTAGGGCTATGGGTTATATCGTCTCACAATTAGAACCTGTCTTTATTATTCATTGTTCTAGTGAGGTATTTGATCTCCGCCCAAGTGAAGTACCTTGAGTTTATCGTCTCTGATTGTATCAGGATACTTCTTGTGAAACCTTATATCTTCTATTATCATCCAGGAATTGAAATTAATAATTAAGCCCATCGGCACTAATATCCCATTGCCTTAAACAATACGGGACTATAATTTCTTTTCCACACATAGGACTAATAGATATCTCTGTCAGATTTTGGAACACACACTAAAACAGAAAACCCAGTTTCTAATATTTATATCGAGTGTCCAATCCTTCGTTGTCTTTTGATCCACAATCACATTTTTCCCGTCCCTCCCCACATCAAACTTCTGTGAAGTCACGTATTCGTCAATTGTCCGCGCTATTCTGATCCTCCGCTGTTTCCTTCGTTCATCACTCGTCGCACTTCAAAGAGATTACACCGTCTTCGTGTGGTTTCCCCGTTCCAATGTATTCGTGTCTCCGTCTTGTCGGCCGATAAGATCGGCAGTCACTGACCTCTGCGAACACCTGTCCCTGAATTCTCTACCTTTCGGTCAATGATCCTTTATTTATCCTCCTCTCAGAATGAAATACACGATTGTTAACCCTCCTCCTACCTTGTAGTTTTATATGTAAGTTATCAAGGAATCACTAAACTGCAGTTTTCCCGTGACATAGGCCCCCTCTTAAGAGAGTTGACCGCGTCGACTCTTCCTCACTGTAGGTTTGATTCCTATGATCCTCCAACCTATTCCTCTTCCTCTGGAGTTGGATGTTCTAGATAAGAAATCCGCTCTTACGTTCTCCTTACCCGGGATGTATTCCACTGTGAAGTTGTACTGCTGCAGCAACAATGACCATCACATCCACCGTGCGTTGAGCTTCTGCGAAGTAGCTATGAACATCACGTGTTGATGATATGACTGGATCCTCACATGGCTCACCTCCTTATCCAGTAGGCGACCTCATAGACACCCTACTATACTACTCATGACCGAAACTAGTGTTGTCACATCGCCCCTGTACGTCCTGTCGACCTACTTTCGACTTTCGTAAGCGATGGCTCACAATACAGACGGATTGTCCCATCCTGACTGTAACACTGTTTCCATATTCTCTTTGTTTCCCCCGGCCTTGCCTCTAGGGAATTTCCACCTCGTCCGCGTTGGACCGAGTCGTCTTTCCCAAACCTCCTGGACTTTTGCTTCCAGGACCAT
Organism: Cepaea hortensis; assembly: GCA_963921405.1. Classification (NCBI taxonomy): domain Eukaryota; kingdom Metazoa; phylum Mollusca; class Gastropoda; order Stylommatophora; family Helicidae; genus Cepaea; species Cepaea hortensis. The sequence continues at coordinate 5,688 of CAWUFQ010000024.1, forward strand.
CTTGGACGATATTGGATCTGGTCAGCCACTCTTCGGTTGGAGTCCTGGGTATTTCTCGCCTTTCCCGACGTTACCCACCCCTTCTGAACTTGGTTACCGGTGAAAGTTTCACTCTTGTTCTTTCCCTGACGTGTGATTTCCCTCCTCCTTTCGTTGGGTAAATCTGACCTATCACGTACTTTCCCATATGCTCTCCTAGGTAGTACTCGTGATCTCTGGTCTTCGTCTGGGCTTGTAACCTTTGTCTTAATGGCTGCCATCACCATAAGGTGCGAAGCTTTGCTCTCGGATCTCTTCTCATATTTCTTAATGAGATGCCTAGGGAGAGTTTTCCTTTCTCCCCCGATCCGGATTCCATAAGTATTCTTGGACACAACCTTTTCCACAGGATAAGGTCCTTTCCATCCTACTTGGAGTATATTAGTCTCTGCTGGACCCCATACTTCCACTTGGTTTTCCACCTTAAGAGCTATTCTACTCTTAGTCCACTTGTTGGGTGGTGCTTTCTGGCACTCTGAACAAGATTTCACCTACCGGCGTACATCACCGGTCATTCCTGGCCAGCAATAATGGCCGGAAATTTGCTGCAATGTCTCTCTGACACCCATATGTCGATTCTCGGCTATGGTGTGTCCACTCTGAAGAATGTGAGGACGGTGGGTCTCTGGAACCACCCACTGCTCGTGCAGGTTGTCTCCCCTCCCAGCTCTCCGATAGAGTAGTCGATTCTTCAGAAAGTACTGTCCCCGTTCTGGTGGTTCAGCACTTCTTTGCAGCTTCCTGTAGCAAGGACGCAACGTAGTGTCCTTCCTCTGGGCAGTATGCAATTCCCCATAGCACTGAGTTGTCGCATAGTGTCTCTGCCTTTTTTTCCTTCCCTTGAGATCCACTGGCTACTGCTCCCTTGTGGGCTGGCTGTTTGGGCTCCCCCAAAAACACGTATTTTGTGCCAATGATCATTGGGAATAGGGAATCCGCTAATACAGCTGCCGGAATAATGCCCGTGACGTACTTGGACTTAATCTCCACCTTGTCGATTGGTAGCGTCATGGTAACAGCACTCCTCATTGCCGGCTGTATCTCTATGGTCTCCCCTGTAAGTTGGTCTGGGCTTACCAGGCTGGCATCTATCACAGCTTCCCCATCCAAACCTGAATCGTAGATGCAAGCCACCTGCTGGCCATTGACTTCAATCAGTTCAACCTCAGGTGGTCTCTCTTGGTCCTGAGTGTGTTCCATCTCCTCGACCTTTTCCTTGCATCTGCAGTCCACAGTATTATGTGTTTTCGATCTGCAGTGTGTGCACCATTTTCCCTTCCAAACTTTCCGTTTGCTTTCTTTGTTCAGCGTTTCTTTACCGACCTCAGCCTTGTCTGTGATCACCTTCTTATGAATCACTTGGCATGCCGCGAAGTGATAACTTTTAGGTTTCGATCTGCAGTCCTCTGTGTTATGAGAGGCCACCTTGCAGATTGAACACCACTTCTCGGACCACGGTCGTTTAGCTGGAGAATTCGAGGCGCTCGGGTTTCCTTCCTTCACCTTCTCTGAACTCTCCTCTGTGTGCTTTATATAAGGTTCCACTTGGCCTCCTTCCGAGTTCTTAGGTTTCATTCGGGCTTGTTTCTCCTGACCTTTTGTGGTGGGTATATTTGGTTCTTTAGCTTCCCCATGGACTTCTACGAATCTTTCCGCCAGCTTATTCACAACATCTAGCCGTTCCGCCCCTTGTTCTCCTAAAAATGTCTTCAGTGGTTCTGACATTTGCTGTCGCATCTGGTCGACCACCATGAGCTCTTCCAAACTCTCATAGTCTCGCTTGAACTCCGCCAAATCTATCCATTTTTGGAGGTATGATTTCAGCCTTAAACTGTAGGTGGCGAATAACTCTCCCGGCTCTCGTCTAGACGACCTAAACTTCTTCCGATACGTTTGTGCTGTGATTTCAAAATGCTTCATCAAAGCGGCTGTTAATTCCTCGTAATTATTTTCATGTCCTGGTGGTAGGCGTGTGTATACCTCATAACCCGAACTCCTTAACCCCTGGGATAATTTAAGAGCCCATTTGCTTCTATCCAGTCCCATAGCGGATGACATTGCTTCAAAGCGATTCGCATAGTTGTCAAATTTTTCTTTAGACTCATCATAAACAGCTAAGGGAAACTTCATTGCATGGTAGCTAGGTCCACTCATGTTGGTTGAACCCTGTGAAGATGAACCCCCTTCCACTCCATCTATTTCTCCCTTAGTTTGTGTTTTGAGTTCTAGCTCTCGCATGCGGTATTCATGTTGTCTTATCTTGTCGGCTTCTTCCGCGTCCTACCGCTTGTTGGTATGTTCCATTTCCAGTCTCTTAGAATCCTGTTCCATTTTTCTGAGCTCTAGCTCTGTCTTTCGATCTTCTCTTTCTGCTTGACGACGCTCTCTTTCTACCATCTGTATATACTCAGATAGGGCTTGTCCAGACAACCCCATCGATTCACCCCTTTCCCTCAATTCTTCCATCTCTAGTTTATTAGTAGCCATGGTTAAAGAATGTGAGTCAGCCGGTAGAGTAAAGACACCTCAAAGCAGTAAGAACTTAATAACTATAGAAATATAATCTATTTTATATATATATATATATATATATATATATATATATATATATATATATATATATATATGTCTATCTAAATATAATATTTATTTATCTACGACACCACACAGTACAGCACAACCAATCTCTCAACCACTAGAGAAGATATAGGATAAAGACTTATAGTAGACGTGTCAAGTGTGAACAGGTAGGTACTGTGTCTGAACACCTATCCACATTCACCCTTTATGGAACGTGCTTCCCTTAAAAGTCATCAATATGCATACTCATAGGTATATCCCAATATGTATGTACCAATATGCCGGTACCACGCTTCAAGTACCCTGCTAGGCAAGTATCCTTATGCCGTTGAAGTACCTCGCTTGCACTCCAGTTAATGTGGGTATTATGTGCTACCCCGCTATGCATATGCCCTGCTATGCATCTACCATTTAATGTACCTATATGCAGGTACCCCGCTAGGCATCATTAGGCATGTGTCACTTGTTTTCCCGAGAGGAAGTTGGAATCAACAAGCGCATCTTCAAACTTATTATCTGTTGGGATTATTGACTGACTTTGGTCTACACTCCTCTCTTCGGTCTTCCCTTCCATATATCTATTTCTTTCACTCTCTCTGTTATTCCCTCAACACATACTCCGACAACAGTTCCTTTCAACGATAAACAAAAGATTTATTAATAAAAAACTATGTCTGGTGTATGTATGGATAGTGTCTATGTAGTTGTTGGTATGTTCTTCTAGTGTGGATGCAAGATAAGATGTTGATAGATAGTCTCCGTAATCTTCTCCGGCAGATTCAACAGGCCAAAACATCAGATATCAAACACAGAATTAGAACGTTCTCACCCGGTATGATCCGTTCAGCTTGAGTCTTGACTTAATCCAATTCTTGAAAAAACAAACAATGGTTCACCACAGTAACACCGTACAGTAATGTGATCACGGTAAGTCCTTTCCGTAGACAGAGTTTTCCGTTTTATGTTGTTATAATCCATCAGTGAAAACACCTCACACCTGTCCACAGTTATTTAACCGTTCTCTGAATATAGGTACACTGGTCTAGGGTTCTTCTCTGTTTCGTTTAGGTGAGTACTCCATGACAATGTTTTATCCTATTTTCTATGCTTGAATAAAGTTCCTTCTCTAAGGATCACCAAAACCTGTTTTTTTTTGATATTCGTTAAGTCACCCACTTTGCATTTGCTATAGTGACATACTTTCACTGCACCTGTGAAGTGCCTGATTAAATTAACATGTCTTTCCTGTATTATCAACACTGCTTTCTCTGTACAAGAGATGTACTGGTTGATCTTCTTTGATAGGTCAGGCTGTGTAGTAGAACCTGGGTAATAAACATTAAATCAGGTGATTTAAGTCTGCCTCATATCCCTGTCTGTGTGATTATCTTTTCTCCAGCCGTAATGAAACAGCCTCCGAAAGAATACTCTGACATAAACAGCAGAATTCACTAAAGTATAAACTATTCACTAAATAGAAAGTAATAGTAAACCCTACGCACAACCACATCTATATTCCTATGCTAAAACTATACTCTAATATATTAATACCTTATATATGCATCTATGTTCCTGGAATCGAAATACACTAAGCGAATAACACACTAATATTCCCTCTTTCCATCATTAGGGACGTGTATTTCTATTCCCACTCAGGAGGCATAGATCATTCAGCCCAGTTTGGAACACACACTAAACCGAAACTCCATGTTCAGCTATTTATATTGCGTGTCCCATCCTCCGTTGATTGTTTGATCTACAATCAAATTTGTCGCACCCGTAACATCAAAAGTTCAGTGAAATCACGTATACGTCCGTATACGTCCGGCCGCTCCGCGCTCCGGTCTCCTTCGTCTCTACGATGTTTCCCTGTATTCTCCGACGTTTGTACCTCAAAGTGTCCAACCTCTTTGATCACCGTCTCCGCTGGTGCGCTGGTCCTCTGTCCATCGCTCGTTTGCACTTCAAAGCATTCTCCGTTCATTTTCCCGTCGGCCGATACTAGCGGGAGTCACTGCCCTCGGCGCGTACCTGTATCATATTTTTATATTCGTAGGTCAATGATCGTGAATTTTATTCCTCCTCGCAGAATGAAGTACACAATTGTTAACCCTTCTCCTTCCTTGCATTTTGATATGTAAATTATCAAGGAATCACTAAACTGCAGTTTTTTCCGTGACAGCATGTACCCCGCTAGGCAGGGTACCACTAAGTATTTGTGGTACCCTGCTAGGGATGGTACCACTAAGCATTTGTGGTACTCCGCTGCTCCACCATTTAATGTCACTTGTCGTCCCTGGAGGAAAGTGGACTCGACAAGCACACCTTTAATACCCTTCTACTATTGGAACTATTGAATGACTTTTGTCTACACTCCTCCCTTCTGTCTTCCATACACTATATGTCTCTCTTTCTTTCTTTCTCTCTCCTTCATAACATACCCTGACAACAGTTTCCTGCAACAATTAATAACATGTTTATTGTTGAAAAACTATGTCAGTTGTATGTATTGAATGTGTATATGTAGTTGGTAGTGTCTGCTAATGTGAGTGCAAGATAGGACTTTTGCCTTCGTATGTCTCCGTATCCCTTCTCTCGTCAGCATTCAGCCAGTCAAAGATACATCACACAGATATGGACAGTTCTCACCCGGGTTTGCTCCTTTCCGATTGAGTCTGGGCGTATCGTGAAGTTGTTCAAAGTCTGGTCACAGTGAAATAATAATAATCCAGTAAGTCTATGACTTCGCCAGAGTCTGCTTCAAGAAGATAAAAATCCAACACTGAAACCACATCACCACAGTCTACCACGGTGTCTATATTGACTATGAATGTTCTGACTTATCTATTGTCTCTTTTCTATTATTCTACCATGTATAAGTATGCAGTTGTATTTTTCTTTTACTTTCATCCGTTTAATCGTCCTTTTCCATTTTACTTTGGTTATCTTGATATTCTTTTTTATTATTTTCAGAGTTCATTTAGGGCTATGGGTTATATCGTCTCACAATTAGAACCTGTCTTTGTTATTCATTATTCTAGTGAGGTATTTGATCTCCGCCCAAGTGAAGTACCTTGAGTTTATCGTCTCTGATTGTATCAGGATAGTTCTTGTGAAACCTTATATCTTCTATTATCATCCAGGAATTGAAATTAATAATTAAGCCCATCGGCACTAATATCCCATTGCCTTAAACAATACGGGACTATAATTTCTTTTCCACACATAGGACTAATAGATATCTCTGTCCAGTTTTGGAACACACACTAAAACAGAAAACCCAGTTTCTACTATTTATATCGAGTGTCCAATCCTTCGTTGTCTTTTGATCCACAATCAAATTTTTCCCGTCCCTCCCTACATCAAACGTCTGTGAAGTCACGTATTCGTCAATTGTCCGCGCTATTCTGATCCTCCGCTGTTTCCTTCGTTCATCACTCGTCGCACTTCAAAGAGATTACACCGTCTTCGTGTGGTTTCCCCGTTCCAATGTATTCGTGTCTCCGTCTTGTCGGCCGATAAGATCGGCAGTCACTGACCTCTGCGAACACCTGTCCCTGAATTCTCTACCTTTCGGTCAATGATCTTTTATTTATCCTCCTCTCAGAATGAAGTACACGATTGTTAACCCTCCTCCTACCTTGTAGTTTTATATGTAAGTTATCAAAGAATCACTAAACTGCAGTTTTCCCGTGACAGAATCTCGTCCCCATAACAACCCCCCGAAAAACTTCGATCATAAGCAAGATGTCTCGCGTGCGATACACCCATCTGGAGATCATCCTCCACATCCTGCATCCATCTTCTCTTTGGCTTTCCTCTTCCTATCTTCCGGGGCCAATACCCCTCAATTATTGTTCTCTCCATACTTTTAAATCGTTTCAAGAGACTAAAATATTTAAATTGTCTTTCTTTTATCGTTTTTAGTAGCCAGCCTTCTTTAATATTAAGTTCTTATTGTATGGATGCATTTGTTTGTTTCTCTACCCAAGATATTTTTAGAAGCCGTCTATAACATTTATATTCAAAGCCGTTTATGGGCTGTTCATTTCGTTTAGTAAGTGTCCAGGTCTCACAGGCGTATGTTGCAAGGGAAAAGATGCATGTTCTTATAAATCTAATTTTAGGAAATGTGTGATTGAAAAGTTTACACAATAATCGTTATGTTGTTGTCTATTGTATCATCCTACTTTCACAACGTCTTTCCCAGTGCATTTCCTCATATACGCCTGCCCATACATGTCTATTATTTTATTAACGTACTTATTGGATCACAATGTTTTCCAATTTGAATGTCAACAATTAGGAAATAATGAGGAAACAAACAATATATTGCATCATTTATTGCCAGCTATATAGCGGCGTATTTCGTCAGTTGTGTACTACACAAATAAACCAACACACGAGTATATTAAAGCAAGGCGTCAATACTTACAGCTGAAACACACACAACACGCTGCCATATGAATCACTGTCAGCATGGTAGTTTTAAAGAGGCTTGTTTTCAAAATCGCGGTTTGTACGCGTGAAAGGAGATGCCTCTGCAACAACTTTGTGTTATGCATGGTGAACAGTATATGCTATTTACCGTGCCTGCTAAATACTGTCTATGTTTCATATCCATATTTCAACAGCGACCCCACGCAATATTCACTAATTCTTTTAGTTTCTTATCAAAACAATAACACATATTCTTGTCTTTATATGTTGTATCCCTAAACTCATAAAGCTGATTATTTGATCAATGTAAGGAGCTAGAGATTACTTGTGTCCAATTGTATTCCAGTTGATCATCTCGTCTTTTTGTCTTCTTTATTGCTATGGAAACAGAACGTTTGTCTGAAGGTCTGTCGGTACCTACTGCTGACCTTGTAGTAGATGAAGATGTTGAAGGATGCGTTGATCGACTCCAGGATATACGCAAATGAGAAGACAATACCAAACATGTTTCCGAACGTACCATCTATAGACAGCGTGGGAACCACTATCATACCAATAAAGATGACGCAGACTGGGGTGTAGCAGATGATGAACACGGTCGAGATCATCACGACCATCTTGGAGACTGATTGATCCCTGCTGGACATAGAATCAGACTGCCCCGGTGCAGTCGATTTCTTACGCCATTTAGTTTTACTCTTCAGCTTAACCACAAGTACAACCGTTGATACGGAGATGATTGTGAATGCGGTGAAAGGAAGAAAGCAGTTGTTGATGGCAAACGAGTATCGGTCAACAATCGGCCTGTCCACGGTGAAAATTAAACCTAGCCAGGTTACGTTTGGCTTGGTCGGGTGTGGCTGCATAGCGAATCTGGTGCTGTAGTAAACCGGAGCTACGTTGCCAAAGAAGATGATAACAAATATGCAGGTGATGATAATGATGACCCTTTTAGTGGTGATGATTGTTTTAATCTGAAAAGAAAAGAAAGTGAAGAAATAATGCGCACCAAATATCAACGTGTGTAAACGAAAGCCAGAATATTTTAAATGTAATGCAATGGCAGATACGGATTGTTAAGAGACAGTCATTTATAAAAGTGCATGCAGAATAGCACCCAGCTCTTCGCCTTGGGGTATACTTTATTTTTAAATGGTCACAAAATGGGCACGCAGGCCTGTCTTATATTTGACACTTGTAATCACTCACCTTTCGTTCATCAATTGTTCATGTTACATTCACATAGGAAAAACAAACATTGTCAAATGAATGTGTATTAGATATATGATGCTAGCCTCATACTGTTATAGATTAGTCGGTACTCGATGGGTCATATGGCTAGCATCCGCTGACCGCCTTCATTTCCCTGAACTTTTCAAGATTTCAATTTTTGGCTGGTGGTCTCGGGACCCCTGGTGATGCAAAAGAGCACCATCTACACGGTGATGCAACCACATGACCCAATGACCGGCAGCTACTAAGTTCAATTTCTCAATCCAAAAGTGTTTTCCCGAACTGAACGTGGACAATGAAGACACAAAAATTGGTTTTACATGGCACCTTGCCGTCTTGACAGACGATAGTTTGTTACATTGTGCTTCAAAAAGGCTTAACTATAACCCATGGCGGTAGCTTGCTTGCTTCTTGTGTTCGTTGGCTTGAGCTCAAACGCGAAGCCCTGTATTTCGGATGAAAGCATCCTGTTGTCCAACATCAGTGTGATGTCATACATGACCTGAGGTTTGCGTGAGTATCCGTTGTCCCATGTCTGGCTTATTGGTGTGCAGACTGGTGGTTCCTCGCCGTACAGGCAGACACTCTCCGACTTCGGAGGATATGGCGGTAGCTAATGTGACTGTTAAGGCCAATTCGCGCTGTAAATATTCGTCCACAGTGGGTGCATGTGAACGCTGTGAACGCATTGTCATTTCCACCATCATGCACCATCTTACGTCTCACACGCTCGGTGTGTGACTTATCTGCAATAATTTTCTCCTTTGTCTTTATTCCATTTCTGCTGTTTGCCCTCCACGAGACTTTTTCACAATGTGCAATATCAATGCCTGCATCATTCATGTCCCGCTTACACACATCTTTTGAGTCACAAACAATTGACTGCATAATTGATTGCCTGGCACATTTCGTTGCATCTCGCCAGTTGCATACTGCGGAAATCACTCAAATTAAAGCCCAGCAGAACAATGAATCCCTCCAAGATTAATTATATACAAACTGCACGTTTCAGCTTCAAACATTCATTGTTTTATTGACTAAGTTAAAAACGTTAGTTGTATATCCTTTTAAGGACGTCGCAGTCATGCCATAATTTTTTATGGCTGTTTGTCATGTATTGGCCACAGAGCCGGCAATCTACGAGGGTAAGTTAATAAGTAAATTACAAATGGTTGTAGAAAAATAACTAAGTATGATAACAATTTGAAACCAGTTTTTTTTAGTATACATACTTTGTCCCTTTATTTCTCAACATAATTTCCACCAATATTGATGCATTTATCCCAGCGTTTTATCAGTCCTCCCAAACCAGCTGCATAGAATTGCGTGCCTTGTTTTCATTTATCTGCCATCCCACAGAACTGTGTGACTCTAGTTATTGACTCGCCCTCGTAACTTTTTCTACTCAACTATGCACCGCTTTACTGGAAATAGCTAGGGGCTAGGTCCACTGAAAACCCATCTTGGCGGGAGACATTTCGCGAATGACGCCGAAGTTGAATGTGAAGTGAACACGTGGTTTAGAAAACAGCACGCAGAGCTATGCAGCCGGTTTGGGAGTACTGGTAAAACTATAGGACAAGTGCATCAATGTTGGTGGAAATTATGTTGAGAAAGGGACAATGGGTGTATAAAAATAAACTGGTTTCAAGTTGCTATCATGTGTAGTTATTTTTCTACAGCCATTTGTGACTTACTTATTAACTTACCCTCGTATTATGACAACACATAATTCTACTACTACTACTACTACTACTACTACTACTACTACTACTACTACTACTACTACTACTACTACTACTACTACTACTACTACTACTACTACTACTACTGCTGCTGCTGCTACTACTACTACTAATATTACTACTACTACTACTACTACTACTACTACTACTACTACTACTACTACTACTACTACTACTACTACTACTACTACTGTTGGTGCTGCTGCTGCTACTACTACTAATATTACTACTACTACTACTACTACTACTACTACTACTACTACTACTACTACTACTACTACTACTACTGCTGCTGCTGCTGCTACTGCTGCTGCTGCTGCTGTTGCTGCTGCTGCTACTACTACTAATATTACTACTACTACTACTACTACTACTACTGCTGCTGCTGCTGCTGCTGCTACTACTACTAATATTACTACTACTACTACTACTACTACTACTACTACTACTACTACTACTACTACTACTACTACTACTACTACTACTACTGCTGCTGCTGCTGCTGCCGCTGCTGCTGCTTCTACTACTAATATTACTACTATTGCTAACACTATTACTGCTACTACTACGACTATCATATTATTGCTATGACTATAATGGCTATTACTAGAAATACTTCTTTAATTACTAAAAACGTTATACAACTAAAAACAACAGCAAGAACAACGACTATTATTGCTATGCAACAACAACAACTACAACTACTCCTACAACAATGAAAATTACAACAATAACTTCTACTACTGTTTCAACAACAGTTACTGCTACTGCCACTACTGCTAACACATGTTCACAAACTGTAATCTCTGCTGCTATAAGAGAAACAACGTGAACAAAAACAAGCAAAACAACACCTACCACTAGTACTACAGCTACAACAACACCAGAAAACCAAATACAACAATGAAAACAACTACTACTACTAATGTCTACAAAAATGATGACAACAACCATCACTGCAATTAACAACTCTAGCAATGACAACAACAACATAAGCTTCTGCTAAGAACCATGACAATAACAATAACAACATCTGCAACTACTAAAACCATCTACAACAATGACAAAAACAGCTAGTACTCATAATTACTACCGCACATAATCTAATTATCACCATCATCATGTGCCATGCCGGTAAGCGTGGGTGGTCATGTTTTGCCATCTCACTCGATCACCAGAATCGTGGATCAGATCTGTGTTCTTGTCTCAACCATGCAGCGCGGCCACGCCATCTAGGTATTTACGTCTCTGCCCTCCCCTTGTTCTTTCCCCCTCAATTTTGCCATTTGTCACCAAGTTCTCCAATTTATTTCTTCTCATAACGTGACTAAAATGTGACTGTATACGTCTAAATTTTCTAATTAGTTTACGGTTTTCATTTGTTTCTTGCAGGACTTGGTCATTGGTTTTTCTCTCTGCCCGTGATATTCTTTGCATTCTCCTCAGAAACCACATTTCCACAGCCGTAAGATGTTTTTCATCTTGTCTGCTCATTTTCCACGCTTCACATCTATACAAAAACACAGGTACAATGAGCACCTCAACACTCTTTTTCTCGTGACAAATGGCATCTTTTTATTGGTCAGTATGTTTGTAATCTTGCAAAAGGCTGCCTTCGCCATGGCGATTCTTAATCTAATCTCCTGAAGGCATCTCCCATCAGATGTTATGACTGTTCCGAGATAATTGTACCGATTCACTTGTTTAAGAATATTTCCATTTACTTGTATATTACATTATGGTATTTCCTTCTTCACAGTGACGTCCATAATCTGTATCTTCTTACAATGTAATTTTAACCCAAGTTGTTCACTGTGTGCAACAATCGCATCTACTAATTATTGCAGATCCTGCTCAATATCTGCAATCAATACTGTATCATCCTCATATGTAATGTTATTGATGTTACGTCCCCGAATGATGATTCCTTTCATATCGTAAACATTTCTGAAAATGCTTTCACTGTTCAGGGAAAACAGATCTGGAGACACTACATATCCCTGCCTCACACCTCTCTTAATAGGCTGATATTGACCTACTTCATTATCAATCTTTATGGCAGCTTGTTGCTTCCAATATATATTTTTATGAGTCTATGGTCTTTCCCATCAATTTGTAGCTCTGCAGCATCTCCGTCATGTTGACATGTCTCACTTTATCGAACGCCTTTTAAATACACTAATAATACTATAACCTCATTAACAAGAAATATCCTAACCATTGAATATACTAACACATCACCCATTACCTCCAGTATCAGGACGATACACAAACATACCTTCAGCATCAGAACGATACACAAACATACCTTCAGTGGGAGAACGATACACAAACCTACCTTCAGTGAGAGAACGATACACAAACATACCTTTAGTGAAAGAATGATATACAAACCTACCTTCATTGAGAGAACGATACACAAACCTACTATCAGTGAGACAACTAGACACAAACCTACCTTCAGTGAGACATCTCATCTCATCTCATCTCACCATGTTCCTCTTGTACCTTGCGGTGTCGAGGTGAAGTATAAACATCGTGAGAGTGCCCGAGTATGGGCTTCATATATCGATATTCCCATGGACTCTGCTATTCCCTCCGTCCAACGTTTACGTGGTCGGCCTCTTCCTCTGTTTCCATCTGGTCTGTACATCATTGCTTGCTGTGGTATGCTGTTGACTGGTAGCCTAATTGCATGGCCAAACCATTTGACTTGCTGCTTTCTAATAAAATCTAGAGCAGCTTTAAGCCCCACTTTAGTCCTGATTTCTTCATTTCTGATCTTATCTTTTCTTGATACGTTGAGTATTCTTCTCAGGAATCTCATTTCTGTTGTTGTGATTATTCTTTTCTCTTTTTCTGTCATTGTCCAGGTTTGGCATTGGTAGCATAGAGTTGGCAGGAAGATTGTGTTGTAAACTGCTTTCTTAGTAGTTATTGATACATGTTTGTTCTTTAGTATTGGTGCCATTTGTCCAATGAGTTGATTTGCCTTATTGCACCTATTTTCGATCTCGTCTTCTGATCTGCCATTTGATGATATTATACTTCCTAGGTACTTGAAACTCTTTACTCTTTTTACATACATATATATATATATATATATATATATATATATATATATATATATATATATATATATATATATATATATATATATATAAAATAATAATTTAAAAAAAAAAAAAACATGCCCGCTCCACGTAATTGAGCCAGTGTCGACCGATGTAGAGACACTACAATAAGTCTCAACATTCACCAGCGTGTTGTATTGCCTGTTCATTTTAACCCTGCTAATATTTGGGTGTCTCTGTAGCCAAGGCTTTACTGACGCGATTCGGCAGCAGACCGTGTCGCGCTGAGTCTTAACGAGATGTCATGGAAGCAGGTCGTTCAGAAAGCAATGGAAAACTACTGAACGTAAACTTGCCAAGACATCAATAACAGCAGTAAAATGCTGGTTTTGACAGCGATGTCCTGTAAAAAGGATATACAAAAGAATATATATTTGGGTGAAAGCCTGTGGTATCGGAGTGGCCAGACGATGGCTAATGTCTGCAATAAACTAGACTTTTACAGACGAGCTACAGTTGATTATCATCCATTCGCTACCGTGATCCCATCTGTTGACACGATGTATTTCCTGATATGGAAGTCCGCCATTTTAGTGCCACAAAATGATCAGTGGTTTATTTCACATATTTCTGCTCCGTTTCGGAATTTTAAGTTACAGTAAACTAAAAAGTCGTACAGCCGAAAGATCTCTACGCCATCTTGATGCGGTCAATCATTTTCTAATATTGGATTCTTGTGAATTTTCAGTTTTAAGGTAGTGTTAATTTGTTTTTTCACAATGGAATCGCCCACCAGTTTGCGTCCACGTAGTATGACTTGAGATCAAGCTAGATTATTGTTTATAACTGTTTTAAACAATAGTGATTCCCTTATCAGTGAATATTTAGAAAGAATTTTTAGTTGTGTCTAAAGTTTTAGCACGTGGTGATAAAGAAAAACCAGTGAATGTTCGTCAACAGCTGAGTGTTTGACAACGAAGCACGAATGGCTGAAGTTTACGTCTGTCATTATTGCTATGGGACTTGATCCAAGACCATGTATCAAAGACTACTGGTGTACAAGTGCACATTTATATACTCCTTGGTATGCCACTGCCACTACGTTTCCCAGTAATCAATTAGAAAATTATAATATATTTATCACACCATGTTTCATGTATGTCAACCTGAGGGTACCCACACAAAAAAAAAAAAAAAAAAAAAAATTGATCCTCTTGTTGACATGATTCTGAAGAATATCCAGGAAGCATTTTACCCATTTGAAAATGTGTCCATTGATGAAATGATTATTTGGTGGAAGGGCTAAATAAAGCTAAAAAACAAACATGCATTGTTGTCTCTACAAAGTCTGTAGTTAGAACTGTTGAGAGCGGATTGCGAAAACCGCAAAGCAAGCCGAAGATGGTCTCCATGAAAATAACACGGCGATGAATGGCTGCGACAGAATGGACCAAATGGTTGGATATTATAATATCCATGATAGGAAAACCATTAAGTGGTGGAAGAAGATCTACTACTAGATCTTTGAAATTGCACAGATCAATGCTCACATCCTACATTCCATATGGCAAACAGAGAAAGGAGGATAAAAATTGTTATAGAAGGATTTCAAGTAAAGGAAAGTGCTCATCGCAAAGTAGCTCAGAGTATTCCTGAAAGTTTGTCACTCTGCCTGCCGAAGAATTTCAGTCTGTTGCAGGAAATTATGCAGAAAGATTTACATGAGCCAAGCATTTAATTTAATGAATTATAATAGAAATAATATAATATAAATAATAGAATTTGTCGGTGTCAATAGAGACTGTGTTTTTTGTAGCACTCGAACTAAACGACACATATCATCTTTTGTTTGCTCCGGCTGCACTAATAGACCAGACTTGTGCGCCAAAGTTTGCTTTGCAGCCTATCACAAATAGACTGCCACATATAGTAAATAAAAACAAACAGACATGACAATTAAATGTAAATCTGCCAAGTGTTTTCCTAACTTTTGTCTGAAAAAAGAAAAATACATGATTCAGAATCTGCGGCAAAACTTCTTTTCGGATGATTGATTCGGAGCAATTGTATTTATAGTTTAGAAAAGTGTTGTTTGTGCAGTAAATTCAACAGGATTAGCAGTGATCATTATATTGGATAACAACGCCCCCTTGGTAAGTACAATGTTTACATTATTTTTACCTACTTTTGTCCACATATTTTACAAATTATATTATTATTTTTATTTTATTTACAACCTAAAGCAGAAATTCTCCTACCAACATATTCCTTGTGCAATCCCCTTTATTTTGATATATAATACAACATTTCTGCTACAATTCTAACCATTTTCATAACATTATTGCGACATACACCAACTTCCAGATTGCGGCCATTAGTTTTTTTCATTTTTGTGACAAAGACATGGTTCAGAATATGCACCAAAACTTCCTTTTGGGTGATTTAAATGAGCAATACTGTTTATATTCTTGAAGACAAGTGGTGTTTGTTTGATTATTCAGTAAATTAAACATTATTAGCAGTATAGGAGTGTAGAAAACACATTCTAAGTGCAATGTTTACATTATTTTTACCTACTTTTGTCCAATTATTTTACAAATTATATTATTATTTTTATTTTATTTACAACCTAAAGCAGAAATTCTCCTACCAACATATTCCTTGTGCAATCCCCTTTATTTTGATATATAATACAACATTTCTTCTACAAATTTAACCATTTTCATAACTTTACTGTGAGAGACCCCACCTTCCAGATTTCAGCCATTATTTTTTGTCATTTTTTGTTAAAAAGACATGGTTCAGAATATGAACCAAAACTTCTTTTTGGGTTACTTTAATGAGCAATACTGTTTATATTCTTGAAGACAATTGGTGTTTGTTTGATTATTCAGTAAATTAAACATGATTAGCAGTATAGGAGTGTAGAAAACACCTTATAAGTGCAGTTTTTAAAATAATTTTTACCTCTTTAATTTCAGTTGTTATTATTAAACCTCTCATTATTGTCATAATATTTGTAACCTATCAATTAATTATTAACCCTGTCATGTTCCTTGTGCAATCCTCTTTAATTTGATATGTAATACAATAGATCTGCTACCATCTTAACCATTTTAAAAGCATTATTGTAACACACCCCTAGTTCCAATTTTCTGCCATAAATTTCTGTTTGGTCACAGCCCAGTTTTTGTTTGGTAGTGAAAGAGTTAACTCGGATAAGGGCGACAAACAGGAGAATTAACCAATTCTGTGATTGTGCATATACTTTACCTGTATCATTTACTAACGGCAAGTCTTTGTATGTTTCATATTCCCCGTTGTTGTCATTATTTTCCTTAGTGTTGTGTTTGTTCCCTTTAGCCAGTCGTCGGGACCTTGTCTCTGTGTTCTTGCTGGTTGCACTGTTCTTTTAGCCACAGTTCTCCCAATTTCTCTCCATGGTTTAATTGCTTCAATACTTTTATGTTTCCAGCTAGGAATTTGTTTGAGGGACTGTTTGTATGTTTCGATTCAGCATGAGAAATACATGTGTACGCATTGATCAGATGTCAAAGAAGTTGAGGCTAGAATTAGAGATAAGAGGTCACGCTAAACTATTTGGGGTTAATATCTTCCAACTGACTGGGATTGATTTTGCTATGTCCAAGGAAATGATGTATTGCATTGCTCCACCAGTTTAGACAATCAACCAGGCTATAAATGCATGCTTCTTGTGGCAAGATTTTAGTTAGTTATTAAATCGTTCATTCATTCAGTAGCATGTCTTTTGCAGAATCTCGCTCCCATATCAACCTTCCGGAAAACTTCTCGGTCATAAGCAAGATGTCCCGAGTCCGATACACCCATCTAGAGATCACCAGCCACATCCTGCACCCATCTTCTCTTTGACCTTCCTCTTCCTATCTTCCCGGGCGAATAACCCTCCATTATTGTTCACTACAAACTTTTATGACGTTTCAAGAGACTAAAATTTATCAATTTTCTTTGCTTTATCGTCTTTAGTAGCCAGCCATCTTCAATATTCAGCTCCTGAAGTATGTATGCATTTGTTCTTTTCTGTACCCAAGATATTCTTAGAAGCCGTCTATAACATTTATATTCAAAGGCATTTATGCGCTGTTAATTTCGTTTAGTAAGTGTCCAGGTCTCACAGGCGTCTGTTGCAATGGGAAAGATGCATGCTCTTAAAAATCTACTTTAAGGATGTGTGTGATTGAAAAGTTTGCACAATAGGCTTTATGTTGTTGTCTATTGTATCATCCTACTTTCACAACGTCTTTACCTGTGCATTTCCTCATACACACCTGCCCATGCATGTCTATTATTGTATTAATTTACTTATTCGAACACAATGTTTTCCATTTTGAATTTGAACTATTAGGAAATAATGAGAAAACAAACAATATATTGCACCATTTATTGCCAGCTATATAACGGCGTGTTTCGTCAGTCAGTTGTGTACTATATAAATAAACTAACGCACGAGTATATTAAAGCAAGGCGTGAATACTTACAGCTGAAACACACACAGCACGCTGCCATATGAATCACTGTCAGCACGGCAGATTTAAAGAGGCTACAAATCCTTGTTTTCAAAATCGCGGTTTGCACGCGTGTATGGAGACGCCTCTGCAACAACTTTGTGTTATGTATGGTGAACAGTATACTAGTTAAAGTGCCTGCTAAACACTGTCTATGTTTTATATCCATATTTCAACAGCGATCCCACGCAATATTCACTAATTCTTTTAGTTTCTTATCAAAACAATAACATATATTTTTGTCTCTATGTGTATCCCTAAACTCATAAAGCTGATTATTTGATCAATGTAAGGAGCTAGAGATTACTTGTGTCCAATTGTATTCCAGTTGATCATCTCGTCTTTTTGTCTTCTTTATCGCTATGGAAACAGAAAGTTTGTCTGAAGGTCTGTCGGTACCTACTGCTGACGTTGTAGTAGATGAAGATGTTGAAGGATGCGTTGACCGACTCCAGGATATACGCAAATGAGAAGACAATACCAAACATGTTTCCGAACGTACCATCTATAGACAGCGTGGGAACCACTATCATACCAATAAAGATGACGCAGACTGGGGTGTAGCAGATGATGAACACGGTCGAGATCATCACGACCATCTTGGAGACTGATTGATCCCTGCTGGACATAGAATCAGACTGCCCCGGTGCAGTCGATTTCTTACGCCATTTAGATTTACTCTTCAGCTTAACCACAAGTACAACCGTTGATACGGAAATGATTGTGAATGCGGTGAAAGGAAGAAAGCAGTTGTTGATGGCAAACGAGTATCGGTCAACAATCGGCCTGTCTACGGTGAAAGTCAAACCTAGCCAGGTTACGTTTGGCTTGGTCGGGTGTGGCTGCATAGCGAATCTGGTGCTGTAGTAAACCGGAGCTACGTTGCCAAAGAAGATGATAATAAATATGCAGGTGATGATAATGATGACCCTTTTAGTGGTGATGATTGTTTTAATCTGAAAAGAAAAGAAAGTGAAGAAATAATGCTCACCAAGTATCAACGTGTGTAAACGTTAGCCAGAACATTATAAATGTAATGCAATGGCAGATACGGATTGTTAAGAGACAGTCACTTATAAAAGTGCATGCAGAATATCACCCAGCTCTTCGCCTTGGGGTATACTTTATTTTTAAATGGTCACAAATTGGGCACACAGGCCCGTCTTACATTCGACCCTTCCAATCACTCATCTTTCGTTTATCAGTTGATCATGTTACATTCACATAGGGAAAAAACATTAATAAATGAATGTGTATTAGGTATATGATGCTAGCCGCATATTGTTATAGATCAGTCGGTACGCGATGGGGGATATGGCTAGCATCCGCCGACCACCTTCATTTCCCTGAACTTTTCAAGATTTCAATTTTTGGCTGGTGGTCTCGGGAGCCCAGATGATGTACAAGAGCACCATCTACACGGTGATGCAATGACCGGAAGCTACTGATGCAACCACATGACCCAATGACAGGTAGCTACTGATGCAACCATATGATCCAATGACCGGAAGCTACTGTTGCAACCACATGACCCAACTACCGGAAGCTACTGATGCAACCACATGACCCAATGACCGGAAGCTACTGATGCAACCACATGACCCAATGACCGGAAGCTACTGATGCAACCACATGACCCAATGACCGGAAGCTACTGATTCAACCACATGACCCAATGACCGGAAGCTACTGATGCAACCACATGACCCAATGACCGGAAGCTACTGATTCAACCACATTAGCCAATGACCGGAAGCTACTGATTCAACCACATGACCCAACGACCGGAAGCTACTGATTCAACCACATGACCCGATGACCGGCAGCTACTATGTTCAATTTCTCAATCCAAAACTGTTTTCCCTAACTGAATTTGGATAATGAAGACAGACACAATCATTGGTTTTACATTGGCCCCTTGCCGTCTTGACAGACGATAGTTTGTTACATTGTGCTTCATAAAGGCATAATAATTACAACCCATGGCGGTAACGAATGGGACTTTCAAGGCCAAATCGCGCTGTAAATGTTCGTCCACAGTGGATGCATGTGAACACGTGGTCATTTCCACCATCATGCACCATCTTACGTCTCAAACGCTTGGTGTGTGACTTTTCTGCAATAACTTTCTCCTTTGTCTTTATTCCATTTCTGTTATTTGCCCTCCATGCAACACTCTCAGCGGCGACTTGCTCCCAGTGTGCATTATCAATGCCTGTATCAATCATGTCCCGCTTACACACATCTTTGGAGACACAAACAGATGACTGCATAATTGATTGCCTGGCGCATTTCGTTGCATCTCGCCAGTTGCATACTCAACGTAAAACCCAGCAGAACAATGAATACACCCAAGATCAATTATATACAAACTGTACGTTTCAGCTTCAAACATTCATTGTTTTATTTACTAAGTTAAAAACGTTAGTTGTATATCCCTTACAGGACGTCGCAGTCATCCCATCATTTTGATTGGCTGTTTGTTATGCATTGGCAAGTTTACGTTCAGTAGTTTGCCATTGCTTTCTGAACGACTGGCACTCATACCATTTTATAAACACCAATGTGAGGCGGTCTTCTGCCAAATCTCCCGCACCTATGTTTCAAATGCGGTATGCGGGAATACAAACTGCGTTCGTAAACCACTTCGCCACGGAGCGGGCTTTCAACTACCACAACACATAACTCTACTACTACAACTACTACTACTACTACTACTACTACTACTACTACTACTACTACTACTACTACTACTACTACTACTACTACTACTACTACTGCTACTACTACTACTACTACTACTACTACTACTACTACTACTACTACTACTACTACTACTACTACTACTACTACTGCAACTACTGCTACTACTACTACTACTACTACTACTACTACTACTACTACTACTACTACTACTACTACTACTACTACTACTACTACTACTACTACTACTACTATTACTGCTACTGCTACTGCTGCTACTACTACTACTACTACTACTACTACTACTACTACTACTACTACTACTACTACTACTACTACTACTACTACTACTACTGCTACTACTGCTACTACTACTACTCATTGGCACCTTTCCGTCTTAACAGACGATAGTTTGGTACATTGTGCTTCAAAAAGGCTTAATAACTACGATCCATGGCGGTGGCGAGTGTGGCTGCTAAGGCCAATTCTTGCTGCAAATGTTTGCCCACAGTAGGTGCATGTGAAAACATGGTCACTGCCACCATTTTGCACCATCTTACGTCTCTCACGCTCTGTGTGTGCTTTATCTGCAATCATTTTCTCCTTTGTCTTTATTCCATTTCTGATAGTTGCCCTCCATGCAACACGTTCAGCGGCGACGTGCTCCCAATGTGCATTATCAATGCCTGTATCAATCATGTCCCGCTTACACACATCTTTGTATCGTAGTAGAGGCCGACCCTGAGATCTCCTACCCGTCTGTAATTCACCAAAAAAGATGTCCTTTGGTATTCTACCATCATCCATCCTCCTAACGTGTCCTATCCATCTAAGTCTACGAAGACTGAGCATGGAATACACCGTCACACAACCTGATCTTTCCAATACTTCAGTATTTGTGATTTTGTCTTGCCACTTAATACCAAGTATTCTTCGTAGACACCGCATATGAAAGCTGTTTAAACGTTTCTCTTGGCGTGAGTAAGTTGTCCAGGTTTTACTGCCATAAAGAAGAGTACTAAGGACACAGGCTTGGTAGACGAGGACTTTTGTTTTGGCAGTAAGCTTCCTGTTCTTTGCTAACATGTTCATTGTTGTTGCTGCCTTGCCAATCCTGATGTTGATTTCCTGATCGAGGGATAATTTGCTATTTACCTCTGATCCTAGATATGTAAAATGGTCTACTATCTCCAGTTCGGCGTCGTCAATAAAGATTTATGGTACAACATGTGCACCTTGTGACATATTCTGTGTCTTCTTTTTGTTAATTGTTAAACCAAATTCAGAACAAGCATTCGAGAATGAAGATAGTAGATGTTGTAATTCTTCCTCAGAAATCGCAGCATCATCCGCAAAAAGCAACTCTCTGATTAGTACCCTGCTAATTTTGGTCTTGGCCTTCAATCTCTGAGCATTATAGAGGCCACCATCTGAGCGTGAGTGAATGTATATACGGTCATCCTGATCACGAAAGGCATATTTCAGTAGAAGTGAAAAGTATATCCCAAAGAGGGTGGGGGATAGTACACAACCTTGCTTAACTCCACTCTTGATTTCAAACTCTTCTGAAGTTGAGCCATCAAACTTGATTACACCTTTCATGCCTGTGTGGAACGATTCCACAATGGACAGAAGAGTTGGTGGGCAGCCAATCTTCTTTAGTGCTTTGAACAGACCCTCACGACTGACCAAATCGAATGCCTTTGTGAGGTAAATGAAGGCAATAAACAGTGGCTGATTTTGTTCCCGGCATTTTTCTTGCATCTGTCGCAATGAGAATATCATATCAATGGTAGACCGGTTCTGACGGAACCCGCACTGTGATTCGGGGTAGACTTGATCTCCCAGGACTTGAAGTCTGTGCAGGACAATTCTGGCAAATACTTTCCCAACAATACACAGAAGTGAGTTACCCCTATAGTTGTTACAGTCGCTCCGATCTCCCTTGTTCTTGTACAGCATTATGATGTTTGAATCTATGAAATCCTGTGGGACTTGTCCTTCTCGCCAGCATAGCTCTATTAGCTGGTGGATCTGTAGAGCGAGTGTGTCTTGCCCACTCCTGATTACCTCTATTGGAATCCCATCCTTACCTGGAGCCTTGCCAGATGCAAGCTCATTTATAGCACACTTAACTTCTGTTATAGTGGGAAGTGTGTCCAGGTGGTCAAGAGTTGGCAGGGCCTCTATGGCGTTGAGGGCATCATCCGCTAGCTTGGTCTCACTTGAGTAAAGCTCTAAATAGTGCTCGACCCATCTATCCATCTGCTGTTTCTTATCAGTGATGATTTCTCCAGTCAAGGTTTTCAGCGGTGCACTTCTTTTGATCATTGGACCACCGGCTTTCTTTATCCCTTCATACATGCTTCTGATGTTTCCCTTATTACTTGCGATTTGAATGGACTCACATAATTTGATCCAATAGTCATTCGCACACTGCCTGGCAGCCTTTTGTACATCCTTCCTCGCTTGCTTCAGCTCACTCAGAGTGTTACGCGTTGGTCTTTCCTTGTTTCTTAAGAGAGCTATCTTCCTTTTATCAATCAAGGGCTGCAGTATCTGGCTGTTTGCCGCAAACCAGTCCTGCCTCTTATGATCCACAGTGCCGTAAACCCCTACTGCTGTTTTATAAATAGTTTCCTTAAGTTTACTCCATTTATCATTTACTATACAATTTTCTGATGTATCATTAAAAACGTCTTCAAGTTGCTGTTGAAATTCAAGGCACTTTTCAGGATCGTGAGTGTTAGTAATATTAATCCTGGGGCTAGACTTGTGTTTAGCTGTGTAGATTATCTTTGGTCTCAGTCTAACCCTTGCAACAACCAAAGAATGATCTGTATTACAGTCAGCACTGTGGTAACTTCGAGTTAATGATGTATGGTTCAGATGTTGTCTCCGTGTGATAATGAAGTCCAGCTGATGCCAATGGCTGAATCTTGGATGTTTCCATGTGACCTTATGCATCTCTTTTGTTTTAAAAAAGGAGTTTGTAATACATAGGTCATTTCTAGTGCAATGCTCCTGCAGCCTTTGCCCATTATCATTCATGCGACCGATGTTGTATTTTCCAAGGCACACTGGCCATGAACTCGAGTCCTTGCCCACACGAGCATTGAAATCACCGAGAATATAAATGTAGTCGGATTTTGGAACTGCCTTGATCGCAGAGTCTAGCTGCTCATAGAACGTATCCTTCACATCATCAGAGGAAGCGAGTGTCGGTGCATATGCAGTGAGAATGATGGCAAATTCACAAGAGGTTGCCAAGCGCAGTGATAATAATCTTTCATTACCTCCAGCTGGGATATCAATCATTCCCCGTAGCGAATTCTTCACTGCAAAGCACACACCATGTTGCCTTTTTTCTGCCTGCCCTCTTCCCTTCCAAAAAAAGGTGTAATTGTTTTCCCTGAGTGACCCTTCCTCAGCGAGGCGAGTCTCCTGCAGGCCAGCAATATCAATGTTAAGACG
This sequence comes from Cepaea hortensis, assembly GCA_963921405.1. Taxonomy (NCBI): domain Eukaryota; kingdom Metazoa; phylum Mollusca; class Gastropoda; order Stylommatophora; family Helicidae; genus Cepaea; species Cepaea hortensis. The sequence goes on from CAWUFQ010000024.1 coordinate 29,520, forward strand.
ATTGAGTTCAGCATCAATCACAGCCGTTTTTCTCACATCGTCAATATTTGTCAAGTCAGTGGAAAATCCAGGACACATGGTTCTCACTTTCCACGTTGCAAGCCGTAGCTTGAGGCTTCTATTCTTTTTATTAGTACCTGGTGCATTGGTTTTACAGCCTGCGATTCAGATTTTGTCCTAGCCCCAAGCACCCATTGAAGCAGGCAGGCTGTGGCAGATCAGCACCCAATTGGCTGGGGGATGCCCAGCTTGAGGCGGGCGGTAGCTGATCAGTGACACCTGTAGGTGTCTCCCACCGTCAGAAGCAACGCGTGGCACCCCATGTCTACGCCAACTGACAAGGACTTATAACCCGTAACAGTTGCCTCTCGCTTTGATTCCGAGACCGGTTAAGTCCAGGGATGGAGTTATTGCCTCTCCATAGCACAAAGCCTGGGCTAAAATATAGAGATCATGTGTTGCCCATGCAGCATGATCCCTCTCTCGACCTGCCTACTACTACTACTACTACTACTACTACTACTACTACTACTACTACTACTACTACTACTACTACTACTACTACTACTACTACTACTACTACTACTACTACTACTACTACTACTACTACTACTACTGCTGCTGCTGCTGCTGCTGCTATACTTCTACTACTAATACTACTGCTACGACTACTACTACTACTACTACTACTACTACTACTACTACTACTACTACTACTACTACTACTACTACTACTACTACTACTACTACTACTACTACTACTGCAACTACTGCTACTACTACTATTACTACTACTGCTACTGCTACTACTACTACTACTACTACTACTACTACTACTACTACTACTACTACTACTACTACTACTGCTACTACAGCTACTACTACTACTACTACTACTACTACTACTACTACTACTACTACTACTACTACTATTACTACTACTACTACTACTACTACTACTACTACTACTACTACTACTACTGCTACTACTACTACTACTACTACTACTACTGCAACTACTACTACTACTACTACTACTACTACTACTACTACTACTACTACTGCTACTACAGCTACTACTACTACTACTGCTACTACTACTACTACTACTGCAACTACTGCTACTACTACTACTACTACTACTACTACTACTACTACTACTACTACTACTACTACTACTGCAACTACTGCTACTACTACTATTACTACTACTGCTACTGCTACTACTACTACTACTACTACTACTACTACTACTACTACTACTACTACTACTACTACTACTACTACTACAGCTACTACTACTACTACTACTACTACTACTACTACTACTACTACTACTACTACTACTACTACTATTACTACTACTACTACTACTGCTACTACTACGTCTACCACATTATTGCTATGACTATAATGGCTATTGATTTTGAATATCTTGGGTCATTGATTACCAACAACGGTGATACAATGAAAGAAATTAAACGGCGACTATCCATTGCTCTTCAAAGTCTAAAACACCGGAATAAATTATGGAGTGGGACAGACAGAACTATACAAATTAGACTTTTAAGAGCATACATCTTTCCCATTGCAACATACGCCTGTGAGACCTGGACGCTTACTAACCGAGCTGAACAGCGCATACATGCTTTTGAATATAAATGTTATAGACGGGTTCTAAGAATATCTTGGGTAAAGAAAAGAACAAATGAATCCATACTTCAAGAGCTAATTAAAGAGGGTTGGCTATTAAAGATGATAAAACAAAGAAAATTGATTTATTTTGGTCACTTGAAAGGCCATGAATGTTTGGAGAGAACATTAATGAAGAGGTATATGCCTGGGAAAAGAGGAAGAGGAAAGCCAAAGAGAAGATGGGTGCAGGATGTGGCGGATGATCTCCAGATGGGTGTATCGGATGCGGGACATTTTGCTTGTGATCGAGAAGTTTTCCGAAGGATATTATGGGAGCGAAGTTCTCTCAAGGGCATGGTACTGAATGAATGAATGATGGCTATTACTAGAAATACTACTTTAATTACTAAAACAATATACAACTAAAAACAACAACAGCAAGAACAGCGACTATTATTGCTATGCAACAACTACTCCTACAAAAAGGATAATAACAACAGTCACTCATCCTAAAAGTTCTGCTCAAGATTTATGGAGAAAATTGGTGGAAAGGTGCTAGTCACGGCGCTGGAACTTCAATTAACTCTCCCCACTTCGCCTAACGGCATAAGTGGAAGAAACAACAACAACTCCTACTGCTGTTTCAACAACAGCTACCACTACTGCTAAAATATATTCACACACTGTAACGTTAGCAAAGACAAGAAAAATAACGCTTACTACTAGTACTACCGCTACAACAACACCAGCAAACCAAATAAAACAATGACAACAATTACTACTAATCATTTCTACAATGATAACAACAACTACCACTACAACTAACAACTATTGCAAAGACAACAACTTCTACTAACAACCATGACAATAACAACAACAATAACAACATCTGCTACTACTAATAATTTCTACAACATTGACAAAAACTGCCAGCACTCGTAATATCTACTGCACATAACACTAATCATCATTATTATCATCATGTGCCATGCCTGCAAGCGTAGGCGGTCATGTTTTGCCATCTCAATCGATCACCAGAATCGTAGATCAACTCTGTGTTCTTGTCTCGACAATACAACGCGGCAAAGCCATCCATGTATTTATATCTCTGCCCTCCCCTTGTTCTCTTTCCATCAATTTTGCCATTTGTCACCAAGTTCTCCAATTTATTTCTTCTCATAACGAGACTAAAAAAGTGACTGTCTGCGTCTAATTTTTCTAATCTGTTTACGGTTTTCATTTGTTTCTTGCAGGACTTGGTCATTGGTTTTTCTGTCTGTCCATGATAGCCTTTTCATTCTCCTCAGAAACCACATTTCCACAGCCGTCAGATGCTTTTCAGCTTGTCTGCTCATTGTCTACGTTTCACATCCATACAAAATCACAGGTTCTATGTAGCACCTCAACACTCTTTATCTCGTGGCAAATGGCATCTTTTTATTGGTCAGTATGTTTTTAATCTTGCAAAAGGCTGCCTTCGCCATGGCGATTCTTAATTTAATCTCCTGAAGGCATCTCGCATCAGATGTTATGAATGTACCGATTCACTTGTTTAAGAATATTTCCATTTACTTGTATATTACATTATGGTATGTCCTTCTTCACAGTGACAACCATAATCTGTCTTCTTACAGTGTAATTTTAACCCAAGTTGTTCACTGTGTGCAACAATCGCATCTACTAAATGGTGCAGATTCTGCTCATTGTCTGCAATCAATACTGTATCATCCGCATATGTAATGTTATTGATGTTACGTCCCGGAGTGATGATTCCTTGCATATCGTAAACATTTATGAAAATGCTTTCACTATACAGGGAAAAAGTTGTGGAAACATTAAACTAACATCTAACATCTAACACCTCTATTAATAGGCTGATATTGACCTACTTCATTATCAATCTTTAAGGCAGTTTGTTGTTTCCAATATATGTTTTTTATGAGTCTATGGTCTTTCCCGCCGGCTTCCTGGCCTAGAGGTTAGAGACTTTTCTCCGTAATCTCATAGGTAACGTGACGATGGTGAGAATCAACAGTGGTTCGAATCGCGCCAGTAACTTACGGGTAATGTCAGCCGGCCTCTCAGAAAGCAATGGCAAACTACTGAGAGTAATATTGCCAAGAAATCAACAATCAGCTGAAAGAAGCTGATATTGACAGCGATGTCCTGTAAAGGATATGGAAAAACATGGTCTTTCCCATCAATTTGCAGCTCTGCAAGCATCTCCTGCATGTTGACATGTCTGACTTTATCGAAAGCCTTTTATAAACACTAATAATACTACAACCTCATTACCAAGAAATATCCTAAGCAATGAATATACTAACACATCATCCATTACCTTCAGTATCAGGTCGATACACAAACTTACCTTCAGTGGGAGAACGATGCACAAACTTACCTTCAGTGGGAGAACGATACACAGACCTACCTTCAGTGAGAGAACGATACACAAGCATACCTTCAATGAGAGAACGATACACAAACCCACTTTCTGTGGGAGAACGATACACAAACCTATTGAATTGAAGTTTATTTAAGAAGGGTTACAAATTGGGCACGTAGGGCCGTCTTACATTCGGCCCTTCCAATCACTCATCTTTCGTTCATCAACAGTGCATGATACATTCACATAGGAAAAAAAAATTGTAAAATGAATGTTGTAAGCATAAACAATGCATATTATCATATTATTTGACACATACCCCATCCCACACAGACATCCCGCACCAACCCACACACCCATCCCCCACCCACTAACACATCCCCACCCACCACACATCCCTCCACCCACTCACACATCCCCTCACCAACCCAGTCATCTCGCAACCACCCACAAACACATCCCTCACTCACATCCCCACCCACTCACACCTACCCTAACTCATACAAACTCACCCACACACACACATACTCCACCAACCCACCCACCAACACACCCTCCATCCACACACATACCCCTCTTACACACACATCCCGCACCAACACACACACACATCCCTCATCCACTCACACATCACCCACCCATACCCTCATCTTCCCATCCACACACACACTCACACATTTTCCCACCCACCCACACATCTCACATCCACCTACACACCCCAACAATCACAAATACATCCCCCACCCACACACGCCCCATCCTTACATACATCCATCCACCCACACACACACCTTCCCATCCACAAACTCATCTCCGGACCCACCCATACATCCCCACCAATCCACACATCCCACACTCATACACACCTCCCCACCCAGCCACCCACACATTCCCCACCACACACACACGTCCCCACTCGCACAAATCTCCCCACCCACACACACATATCCCTGCACACATACATCCCACACATCCCCCACTCACACTATCTTCCATCCCACACACACATCCCCCACCCATACACTTATCCTCCACACACATCCATCCACTCAAGTACTCATCCCTCAACTACTCACACCTACTCATCTCCCACCCACCCAACACGTACATCTCCCATCTACCCACCCACACTCACACACCCCAATCACACCTCCCCCACCCACACATATCTCCCCTCCCTCACAACACCCCACCCCACACACACATCCCCCATTAACATCCCCACCCACACATCCCTCACCCACACACACACCTCCCCACCCATCCCCAACATACAAACACCCTCACCACCCACACATATATCCTCCACACACCCACCCACCCAACCACACACCCCACACCCACATCCCCTACCTTCAGTGAGAGAACTACACACACACCTACCTTCAGTAGGAGAACGATACACAAACCCACCTTCAGTAACAGAACAATACACAAACATACCTTCAGTGAGAGAACAATACACAAACATACCTTCAGTGAGAGAACGATACATAAACCTACTTTCAGTGAGAGAACGATACACAAACCCACCTTCAGTGGGAGAACGATACACAAACCTACCTTCAGTGAGACAACGATACACAGACCTACCTTTAGTGGGAGGGTGATACACAAACCTACCTTCAGTGAGACAACGATACACAGACCCACCTTCAGTGGAAGAACGATACACAAACCTACTTTCAGTAAGAGAACGATACACAGACCTACCTTCAGTGAGACAATGATACACAGACCTACCTTTAGTGGGAGGGTGATACACAAACCTACCTTCAGTGAGACAACGATACACAGACCCACCTCCAGTGAGAGAACGATACACAAATCCACCTTCAGTGAGACAACGATACACAAACCTACTTTCTTTCAGTGAGACAACGATACACAGACCTACCTTCAGTGGGAGGGCGATACACAGACCTACCTTCAGTGGGAGGGCGATACACAAACATACCTTCAGTGAGACAATGATACACAGACCTACCTTTAGTGGGAGGGCGATACACAAACATCGCTCCAGAGTGATGAAGGCTGTAATCCAGCTGGTGACACGAGTAAACCCGATGTGGGGGATACCTGCAGTCAGGTAGACGGTGTCCTGGGAATCGAACGGGACGTCCGAGTAGTACAGCAGCGGATTTAACGAGATGTTGTGCCAGATCAGTGTCACTAGACTTAATAAGTCAGAGATGGTCA
>CAWUFQ010000025.1:0-17500 GCA_963921405.1 Cepaea hortensis
TTCTTCTTCTTCTTCTTCTTCTTCTTCTTCTTCTTCTTCTTCTTCTTCTTCTTCTTCTTCTTCTTCTTCTTCTTCTTCTTCTTCTTCTTCTTCTTCTTCTTCTTCTTCTTCTTCTTCTTCTTCTTCTTCTTCTTCTTCTTCTTCTTCTTCTTCTTTCGTTGAAATATGTCTATATCTGCAATGTTGTCTCTTGTATGAATTTAACTGTCTTTTTCAGTTCACACAGAGGTCCATAGAGTTTATCTTCCCCTGTCGTCTCTCTAGGCCAGAAGGTTTGCATAGATATGTTATATTTTGGGCAGTCTTGGAGTATGTGCTCTGCTGTCTGCGACGCCAATACACATGTGCATATGGCTGATTCACCAATCTTGAATTTTGTATACATGTGGTTGCGTAATCTATTGTGTCCTGTTCTGGGGTGCAGAATAATGGCTTGTTCTGGTCTGTCCCTAACGTGGTAGTAATCTTGAGCAGGTTTTAGTGACTTTCTGACTGCTTTGATCATTCTTTTCTTTTGGTGGTATGTAACGGGCACATCAGGCTGTTCTTCTTTGGCTCCTTCCTTAGCCAGTCGATCAGCTCTGTCGTTTCCGGGTACTCCACAGTGGGATGGTATCCACTGTATGGTGACCTTATGCTGACTGCTAAGTTCAGAGAGTAGTGTCCTTAGTGCTGGCAATTTCCCAGACAGGAGCGCCTCGAGTACTGATTTTGCATCTGTCAGTAGCACCACAGGTTGTGTACCATTGCAGGTATTTAGTAATTTCTCTGTTGCTATCTTGATTGCCTCAATTTCAGCATTATAGTTATGGCAGTACTTTCCTGTCGGTACTCTGGCTGTGTCCCTAGTATTATTTGCGTATTCTATGTACACTCCCGCTTCTCCATTTCGAACAGCATTTTGATCTGAACCTTAACATTTCTCCTTGCTATGTTTGATTATATATGTCGTATATGACGTATTTTTGATCATATGTTTGTTTCTTTTCAGGTTATCTTTGATGTTGTCCATATCTGCAACCTTAGTTATCTTTGACTATTTTTTATATCCGCTACACAAGCTATTGTTGACTGTTTCTATTTCTGCTACCTAAGTTATCTTTGTCTGCGTATATGACTGCTGGCTAAGTTATCCTTGGCAATTTCCATCACTACTTCTGTCAATTATCTTGGACTACCACCGTGGCATTTATAAACAAATCTTTGTAAGGCTAATGACCTGTTCTACAAATAAATACCTGTCAGTGTTTGCCTCTATGCCTTTGCAGACGTTATCTCTGCCTACGTTCTACTGACTTCTGCAAATCTACGTCACAAACGTTTAATAAACTGTAAAGTGAACGACCTTTCAACACACTTTGGGGCATATTTGATATATGGTCACATTGTATTTTAGAAATGTTTTAAAGCAGTCTCGTGTTATGCGTCTGTGATGTCTTAGCGCCGTTATGTGTCTGTGATGTCTTAGCGCCATTACCGGTCTAGGATGTTATAGCGCTGTTATGAGTCCGTGATGTTATAGCGCCGTTATGTGTCTGTGATGTCATACCGCCATTATGGGCCTGGGATGTTATAGCGCCGTTATGTGTCTGTGATGTCATACCGCCATTATGGGCCTGGGATGTTATAGCGCCGTTATGTGTCTGTGATGTCATACCGCCATTATGGGCCTGGGATGTTATAGCGCCGTTATGGGTCTGTGATGTCATACCGCCATTATGGGCCTGGGATGTTATAACGCCGTTATGTGTCTGTGATGTCATACCGCCATTATGGGCCTGGGATGTTATAGAGCCGTTATGGGTCTGTGATGTCATAGCTCCTTTATGGGTCTGGGATGTTACAGCGTTGTTATGAGTCTGTGATGTTATAGCGCCGTTATGGGTCTGCGACGTCATAGCGCCATTATGGGCCTGGGATGTTATAGCGCCGTTATGGGTCTGTGATATCATAGCGCTATTATGCATATGGGATGTTATATCACTGTTATGGGTCTGTGAGGTCACAGTGCCATTATGGGTCTGGGATGTTATAACGCCATTATGGGTCTGTGATGTGATAGCTCTGTCACATATTGTCCGCCGAGAGCAAGAGGAAATAGGTAGTCAACATTTCACTCACTTTGTCAAGCGACGAACCCAAGAGTCTAACCCGCATCCGTCCGCCTCACGACATGACCAGTACATGTTGCTATCAACTTCGCTAGGTCTAGCCTTTGATACATGGCTAAAGTTAGCTGCATATCCTTTACATGACGTTGCGGTCAACTCCAGCATTTGTTGCTGTTTTTGATCTCTTGGCAAAGTTTACGTTAAGTAGTTTGCCACTGCTTTCTGAACGACCGGCACCCACACCATATCGTTAAAAAACAAAACATTGCAAGGCGGACTGCTGCTATAACACCCACAGCTGTGTTTCAAATGCGGTAGGCGGGATTACGAACTGCGTCCGTTACCTCTTCGCCTTGGATCTGGCTTGGTATATGGTACTAGGCTAATATTTGTTATAGGTAAATCGGTACACAGGGTGGGTGATGTGGTTATTAAACATCGACCGCCTTATCTTTACAGATAATTTTAGTAGCCATGTAGGTTGGGACAATTTAGTAGCTGAAACGGGGGAACAAACAAAATTCCCGCACAGAAACACATAGATAGAAACACATAGATAGAAACACATAGAGAGAAACACATAGATAGAAATACATGGATAGAAACACATAGATAGAAACACATAGATATAAACACATAGATAGAAACACATAGATAAAAACACATAGATAGAAACACATAGAAAGAAACACATAGATAGAAACACATGGATAGAAACACATAGATATAAACACCTAGATAGAAAAACATAGATAAAAACACATAGATATAACCACATAGATATAAACACATAGATAGAAACACATAGATATAAACACATGGATAGAAACACATAGATATAAACACATAGATAGAAACACATAGAGAGAAACACATAGATATAAACACATAGATAGAGACACATAGATAGAAACACATAGATGGAAACACATAGATATAAAAACACATAGATAGAAACACATAGATAGAAACACATAGATAGAAACACATAGATAGAAACACATAGATAGAAACACATAGATATAAACACAGATAAAAACACATAGATATAAACACATAGATAGAAGCACATAGATATAAACACATAGATAGAAGCACATAGATAGAAACACATAGATAGAAGCACATAGATAGAAGCATATTGTGATGGGAACAAATAGATATAAACTCATAGATAGAAACACATAGATAGAAACACATAGATATAAACACATAGATATAAACACATAGATAGAAACACATAGATAGAAACACATAGATAGAAACACATAGATAGAAGCACATAGATTTAAAAACATAGATAGAAGCACATAGAAACACATAGATAGACGCACATAGATAGAAACACATAGATAGAAACACATAGATATAAACACATAGATAGAAACACATAGATAGAAACACACAGATAGAATCACATAGATAGAAACACATAGACACACATAGAGAGAAACACATAGATAGAAATACATGGATAGAAACACATAGATATAAACACATAGATAGAAACACATAGATAGAAACACATATATAGAAACACATAGATAGAAACACATATATAGAAACACATAGATAGAAACACATAGAAAGAAACACATAGATAGAAACACATGGATAGAAACATATATATATATATATATATAAACACCTAGATAGAAAAACATAGATAAAAACACATAGATAAAAACACATAGATATAAACACATAGATAGAAACACATAGATATAAACACGTAGATAGAAACGCAAAGATATAAACACATAGATAGAAACACATAGATATAAACACATAGATAGAAACACATAGATATAAACACATAGATAGAAACACGTAGATATAAAAACACCTAGATAGAAACACATAGATAGAAACACATAGATATAAACACATAGATAAAAACACATAGATATAAACACATAGATAGAAACACATAGATAGAAGCACATAGATATAAACACATAGATAGAAGCACATAGATAGAAACACATAGATAGAAGCACATAGATAGAAGCATATTGTGATGGGAACAAATAGATATAAACACATAGATATAAACACATAGATAGAAACACATAGATTTAAACACATAGATAGAAGCACATAGATAGAAACACATAGATAGACGAACATAGATAGAAACACATAGATAGAAACACATAGATAGAAACACATAGATATAAACACATAGATAGAAACACATAGATAGAAACACATAGATAGAAACACATAGATAGAAACACACAGATAGAAACACACAGATCGAAACACATAGATAGAAACACATAGATAGAAATACATAGATAGAAACACATAGAGAGAAACACATAGATAGATAGAAATATATTGGAACTGTGCCAGTGTAAAACAACGGGGCTCTATTTTAGAAACCCTAGTTTACAGGAACGACATTGTAGCACTCCAGGAGACTGGGCGATCAGCTACTCCAAATTGCCGGCTTCAAATGTTTCTACAACAGACGACATCTGGGAATGGCGATTCTCGTTCGCGACAGCATGGTGGCGTCAGAGCTAGACATGTCCAGTTGGGACAGTGACGATATACAAATACAGGCGTTGAGAGTTCATTCCAGTATACCATTCGTGGTGGTTAATGTTTATGCCCGCAATGCCAGTGTGGACGCCCAGAAGTGGCAGTGCTTAAGTGGCATATTAGGCCACGAGAAAAATGTTATTTTCTGTGGTGATTTCAACGCTAAAGGCAGATCATGGGGAAACACTTCCTCCAATACACAGGGGGAGGAGCTCGAGACTGCACTGGAAACCATCGACCTGGTTTGTATCAACAGTGGCTGTGTCACCAGGACAGCAAGCCGCCCGGGCGATGAGGACAGTGCTATTGATCTGGCGCTAGTTTCACCTTCACTCACTACAGTGTGTAGATGGAGTGTCCTAGGACACCATGGCAGCCACCACCACCCTTGCAGCATATTGGTGGAGAAAGGCAGAACCAGGCAGCACAAGCTAAAGGTAAAGACTTTCCAGTATGACAGTACAGGGCAAGATGTGGTGAGTAAAATAAGACGTGACAAGCGCAGAACGTTTCAGGGCAGGAAAAAAAGCTGGGAGCAGCCACCGTGGTGGAGTTTTGAGGTGGAGAAGGCTTGGGTGGATACGCGTAGTGCTGTAAGGAGATGGCAAAATGCCAAGAAGAACAGAGCTGGTCATCCTAGTCCCTGCTTGCACTTAGAAAGAGAGATGCACACAAAAGTAAGCTACTTCAAAAAACTGGTCACGGTTGTTAAAAGCGAAAAATGGGCAGAGGTGTGTCAAAGAGTAAGCACAGACAAGTCACTGAAATTGTTCTGGCGACTACATAAAAGCATGAGTGGTGTAGTCAAGAATAAGAGCATTTCTGACTTCCAAGGTGCTGACCTCATCTGGCAGAGGACTGACGAGGACAAGGGCAAAGCCCTCTTTGAACGCTACCTTGAGCAAAGCAACCAGACAGACATGGGAGGCCGAAATCTGGCCAAGGAGTTCACTTCAGACAGATGCAAGGCCCAGAACACTTCGGATGAAGACACAGTGACAGTGAAAGAAATCAAGGCTGTGCTTCGACGATCAAAAAACAGTGCTCCAGGTCCTGATGGCATAAGATACGACGACATAAATAGGTGTACCGACAATGAGCTAGAGAAACTAGCAGACATGTACAACAACAGTATAGAGAGTGCTAGCATCAAGGAGGAATGGTTACACAGCTATCTGATTCCCTTGCCGAAGCCTGACAAAGACCACAAAAAAATTCAGGGATATCGAATTATAACCATGCAGAATACAATAGGCAAGCTGCTGGAGAAGGTAATTGCCAGGAAAATATCAAGCCAACTAGAGAGGCAAGGTGTTTTCCCACCCACCCTGGGTGGGTACCGTCCAAAGAGAGAAACCTGGACCAATGCAGCAGTCTTTGCCCAGGATGTCTATGAAGGTTTCCACTCAGGCACTGAAACCGTTGCTGCAGCGATTGATCTTGAGGACGCATACAACAGAGTACCACTGGATTTTTTAATGTTTCAGCTTCTCGAACTAAACGTAAGTCCATTCCTCCTTAGTTGGATCGCTGCAGCCCTCTTCCAACGGAAAGTAGTTTTTAGATGTGGCAGTTGGACTTCGGAACCAACAACAATATATCCTGGCCTACCACAGGGATCACCATTATCTCCGGTACTGTTCAACGCCTACACAGTGAGAATCACCAGTGAGCAGATCACTGGACCTGGCAGGACATTGTCATATGCCGATGATGTTTTAGTGTATCGTCAGGGGAAGGATAGAGAGGAGGTTGCTGTGGAACTACAAACCGAACTCAATCGCATAAGTACTTGGTGTGATGAAGCTGGGGCAATGGTCAACCCAACAAAGGCAACAGTGACTTGGTTCTCGTTGAATAATCATATTGTCAACACTCCAACACCAACTGTAATGCTGTGTTCAGAGACGGTGGAAAGAACGCAGGCAATGAATTACCTGGGGATACGGTTTGATCGAAGCCTTGCTTATAATGTGCACATAGACCAGGTGATAACAAAGGCCAAGCGGGGTTTGGCAGCGATGCGGGTGATGGCGGCAGCAAACTGTGAGCAGCGCCATCTATGTCTTCTGTACGAGGGGTTGGTCATGTCCGTTTTGGAGTATGCAATGGCAATCCTGACTCTCAGCCATAAGCAGATAGAAAGGATGGAAAGGATACAGAATGAAGCTATGCGCATTATTCTTGGATGTACAAGAGATACAGCATGCAGGGCGATGCGCTACCTTCTTGGTTTTCCAACCATTGAAGAGAGAATACAAGGTTGCAGGGCACGCGCCTACCTTAGAATTAACGCAAACACACAACATCCACTGCATAGTGAAATTAGGAAGGTGAAGGGCAGCAGGTTAAAAAGAGGACGGTCGTGGATGGGTCAAGCCGAAGACATTCTTCAACAGGTGTGTTCACTTGAGGACTTAGAACCTGGCGAGGAGTGGGTGCAAGTGCCAACAGACTTCTGCACATCCATTTCAGTTTGCATCCAACTAGATAGAAAATGCAGACATGAAAATCCGGCTGCTGTTGAGGCTGAAGTACAAGCGTTGATTTTCGAGAATTCGCTAGACGGTGACGCGGTCATCTACACAGATGGGTCGGTCGTCCGACATGTGAGAAGCTCATGGGCCTTTACAGCTCGGGCCGGAGGGAGAATTGTGAAGGAGGACTCTGGTGCTTTCACTGAAACCACAAGTAGCCTGACCATGGAAGTCATGGCAGTAAGTAAAGCAATAACATGGCTCGAGACACAGACATTCACTAGGGCTTGTTTCCTTAGCGACGCAATGAACATGATCAAGAGGATAGAGGAGGGGTCGATCCGAAGAGAATGGTTGCTGCCTTTGGAGCGGTCTCGACTGGCAAAGATTAGTTTCATCTTCGTGCCAGGGCATGCGGGAGTACAAGGAAATGAGCGGGCTGACAAGCTCGCAGGTGAGGCTACTGTGGAGGGCGGACGCGCCATGGACCAGGCCGACATTCTGAATGCTCTACGAGAAGTAAGACTTTTGCGAGAACCAAGTGATGACTGTGAATCTACAACAATGGCCAGACTGCGAGAGCAGCAAATTAAAAGAGGGGTGGCCAAACAAGAACACTACGCAGGAAGCCAAAGAAGATTTATAAACCAACACAGAACTGGCGTCGTTAGCCACTACACGTTGCGGGATTTGCTGAGGAGGGGATCCGAGCACTTATGGACTGAATGGTTCGATGTGCAATGAAGATGATCTGTCGACTAACTAACTAACTAACTAACATAGATAGAAAAACATAGATAGAGACACATAGATAGAAACACACAGATAGAAACACATAGATAGAAATAGATGCCCACCGGACCATCAGACAGGCCTGCTAGTCATTGCGCTACACAATAACAAGAAGTATTGCAGCTTTACAGAACACAATTACGGAAAAACAGGACGTTGCGGCGATTAGCCCTCATCCGCAACTAAATACACAAAACAGCATGTAAACACTGAGAAGATACTATTGTAACTACATTAAGGCATAATAACTTAACTGAGTGAGAAGAAAACACAGATTTAAAAAAAATAATGACGAGAACAATGAAAAGAAAAGAAACATGAAAAGATAAGAAGTAGATATAGATCCGAAAAAAGATAGCTAATAACGAATTAGAGAAAGTAAGCAAGTCTAACAGGAATATAAACATATAAAGACTAACATGTCAAGACCGTATTTGACACTTCATCATTTCTCATTATCAAGGGCAGTTGACGTCGAATTCTGCCTGGATGAGCTGAACATTTTGATTTCATGTTTTCTCATTTGTCACCAAAACACCTTAACCACTGCATACTATGTGCACGAAAGTTGAGCACTCGTTTAATACAATACGATATCAGTATCTGGCAGGATCGAAGGGAAGAGATCAAGGGGAATACCAAGAAGTAAATACAAGGATGGCTTGGCCACGTTGTATGGTCGAGACAGGAACATGGAGCTTATTCACGACTCTGGTGATCGAGTGAGGTGGCAAAACATGACCGCCCACGCTTATCGGCATGGCACATGATGGATGGATGGTACAGTATCTACAATATGCATGGACTAACACTTGAACAGGCCTGAAACCTTCCAAAACGTGCGTGGGTGTATTGCCGAGGTCATACAGGGGTGCATGCACACAAGAGAATTGATACGCTGGCTTCAAAAACACTTTCCATTGGAGCGCAATTTTGGAGATGGCCAGTGGAGATATACACGGGGAAATAAATAACGGCTTGGTTCATAGTGACATATCTCTTTGTGAATCTTCTCGGCTGCTGGTGTTGGCTTGGAACATTGAATATGGAAGTGGCCGCAATCAACTCAGACGAGAAGGTGCAGGCGTGTAGCTAAACAACTCGGAATATGGGCAGTCTGTGTCTACATACTTCGAATTCTGGCGGGAGAAGCTTCACATTCTGGTTTCACGTTTTCTGATTTGGCACCAAAACATCTTAACCCCTGTATATTCTTGCTGTACACGGAAGTTGTTCATTCGTCCGTTACCATTATTTATTTCATATTTGTTGTGCGTTTTTATGTATAAAGTTATAATGCTGTTTACTGCCTTGACTCTTCTGTTCTTGAAAAAGATCGCTATATATAAAAGTTGTTTGCTTCACGAGTTTTAATTATTATTATAATTAACATTATGATTATAGCTATTGCTACTATTATTTATTTTTGCGATTCAGTTTCTTATGATGTATGCTCATCTGGACTGAATTCGTTGTAAGGTTCTTAGACTGTCTCTGTGTTTGTTCTCTCCCCCCCCCCTCTCTCTCTCTCTCCCTCTCTCCCTCTCTCTCTCTCTCTCTCTCTCTCTCTCTCTCTCTCTCTCTCACGACAGCATATATAGATTTGTTTAATTTAACTTTGACATTTCCTGCAGCAGTCGTGATTTCGCATTCCCCCTTCTGATGGGAAAGGCAAACTATATGTTGTATTTTTAATAACTGTGCAGTGTTTGAAGTAAAGACAAACTATAGGGTGTATTTTTAATGACTGCAGTGTTTGAAGTAAAGACAAACTATAGGGTGTATTTTTAATGACTGCAGCGTTTGAAGGAAAGACAAACTATAGGGTGTATTTTTAATGACTGTGCAGTGTTTGAAGGAAAGACAAACTATAGGGTGTATTTTTAATGACTGCAGCGTTTGAAGGAAAGACAAACTATAGGGTGTATTTTTAATGACTGTGCAGTGTTTGAAGGAAAGACAAACTATAGGGTGTATTTTTAATGACTGTGCAGTTTTTGAAAATATTGCCGGTCCAAGTTTTGTATTTACCTATGATGTTGCAAGAACTTTTCAGAGGGTGAATACAAAATTTGGACCGGCATTATTTTCAAGCACTGCACTGTCATTAAAAAATAACCCTATATGAAGAGCATTTCCCGACTTTAGCATGCCAGCTAACGGCCAACATGCAATTATCTTCTGTAACATAAAACACATGATAATCTGCCTTTTTCAATTTTAGTTGTTTTTTTCTTCAACATATCAGGAAAATGCTGTTGGATGGATTAGTTGGTTGGCTTTTCATCGATTGGTTGGATGAGGAATGGCTAAATGCTTAATTGGTTGATTGATTGGTTAGTAGGTTGGGTGGTGGGAGAATCCTCTGGAAGATTGAGGTTTTACACCCACGAAATAATGCATTGGCGTTTAAACTGTTTGGGCCTCTGAGAATTGAGATGGAGGCAGTAACGGAGGTTTTTCAATGACTGGAGGTCACACGGCAGACGCATGTTGTGATAGTAACGCACTCACAAGATATAAGGAGAAAGATGATGATGTGCATGCTTCGGGCAGTGTGGTAGGCTTCTATTCAACAATCAAAAATAGAGAGCATCTGTTGTCATTTGCCCGATGACTTCTGCTGGTATAGTGGGCATAGAGCAGGTGGATTGGCTGGGTCTGCACCACTCGGCGGGATATTGGTACTTGATAAGACCCTAGGAATCGTGTATATAGTGCATAAGAACATATAGATCATCACTGCTCGGAGAGAATGGTTCTGCGGGGAAGGATAATATTATGTAGCCGACACTCACCTACTCATCAACCCACCCACTCACATTCAAATCAACAAACCAACCCAATCATCCACACTCCAACCAACAAACCAAACAACCTACCCGCCCATCAACTAACAAAATCACACACCCACACTATAAAAAAAAGAAACAACGACAACCTACCCACCCACCAACTAATCAGTGAACCAACCCATCCATTCACCAACCAAACAGCCAACCCACTCACCCACTAACCCACCTTGCAACCAACCGATAAATAGAAAATAGAAGCTAATGGATCATATGGGAATCGATTTCGCGGCCTCCAAATGGCAATAGAATTTCCCACTGAAAACCCGAATGTACTTCTACTCAAGGGAGACCGTACGCAAAGAAAGTACAAACATAATTGATAACGGTAGTCCGCAAATCACTTGTAAAACATGGAGAAACCTGAGGGGTGCCATCGTACCGTACCTGATTTCCATATTGCTTTATTCCCAAGAGTCATGAGGTACAGCGCCGTACTTCCATCTGTTACAATTTGTTTACCGCCTGGCTACTTCTAATTCTTCCGCGTGTTTCTGTTCAGTGTTCGGTGATGGGAACTAAGTCTGCCACCACCGGTGTATGTATATTCTGAGGTGGCAGCTACTCTACCCAGACGGGCTTTGACATTTTCTTTCAATATGGAGGAGCCTGCCTCTGCTGATAAAATCCAGAGTAAATTAAATATGTTGTTCATTCTGGATGGAGGTATTAGAACCAAGTTCACTCCCCGTAAATACCAACTTACAGTGGTATACACGTACATACATACATACTCTTTACATAATCGATAACAGACTTTGCCTGGGGTGGACAACTAGAGGATAACATTTGTATTGTTATTTATTGTGAAAAGTGACAGAAAACTATCACCATAGAGACAGATTTGAGCCAAAAGAAAACGACAGAACAGACTTCTTTGCTGTATCACAGAGACCGATACGAGAAAATTGCAGCAAACAGAAACACCGACAATTACGGATTATTTTTCCTGTTCAAATATCCAGCTGTAACGTTTCTACAGATTCTTTCTGAACAAAGGAGTGGTGTATGCTGGCAATGGAATAGCTGAAACCTGTAGTGGAAACATGATCAAAATTGGTCAAATTTCAGTAAGTCCGTATGTCAACAGAAACCACAAAAGTGTAATACCTTTACGACCAAAACACACTAACGGTAGAAGCGGAGACAGGGCTAATATAGTCACCGGTCGCCGTTATATTATCAGGGTGGCTGTATTAATGCGATTAAGTCGCCTTTACATTAGCATAGCAGTCGTTTTATAAGATTAGGTAGCTTTTATATTAGCAGAGTGGCCGTTTAATGCTATTAAATCGCCTTTATATTAGCAGAGTGGATGTTTTATGAGACCCAATCATTCGTGCAGCAGGTATCCCAATACGTCACTCTCATCACGGCCCACCGAAAGGACTCTCGGTTGTTTTACCAGCTCCTCTGCTTCATACAGTATCAAGCCCAAGGTACTAGTAGTGTCCACCTTCATGATAGTCGACCTGTCTATTTTTCAGTAATGTATTACCATACACGCGGTATCCAACCACACACGTGTCAAGTCTATAACAAGGAAACAGACGAGTAAGTTATTTTCATGTAGTTGTAACGGTGTGTGTTTGTTATTATTGTGCTGACAAAGGGTTTGGCCGGATCGTCCATTTTGTCACTTGTGATCGTGTTCATACTTACTTACTTATTCTACTTCTCGTTTCTTGGTGATTCATTCATTATATTTCTTGAAAAAATATGCCTTCCTGTTCTGTTGTTTTCTAATCCAGTTGGACGTTCAATATTCATTCATTCATTCATTCATTCTTTCATCCATTCATTCATTCATTCATCCATCCATTCATTCATTCATTCATTCATCAAGTAGCATGTCCTTTGCAGAACTTCGCTCCCATAACAACCTTCCGGACAACCTCTCGATCATAAACAAGATGTCCCGCGTCCAATACACCCATCTGGAGATCATCCGCCACATCCTGCACCCATCTTCTCTTTGGCCTTCCTCTTCCTCTCTTCCCAGGCATATACCCCTCCATTATGGTTCTCTCTAAACTTTCGTGACGTTTCAAGCTACCAAAATATTTCAATTTTCTTTGTTTCATCGTCTTTAATAGCCAACCTTCTTCAATATTCAGCTCTTGAAGTATGGATGAATTTGTTCTTTTCTTTACCCAAGATATTCTTAGAACCTGTCTATAACATTTATATTCAAAGGCATTTATGCGTTGTTCAGCTTGTTTAGTAAGTGTCCAGGTCTCACTGGTGTATGTTGCAATGGGAAAGATGCATGCTCTTAAAAATCTAATTTTTGTTGTTCTGTCTGTTCCACTCCATCATTTATTTAGTTGTTTTAGTCTTTGAAGAACAATTGATAGTTATCGTTTAATTTCTGTCATTGTGTCACCGTTGTTGGTAATCAATGACCCAAGATATTCAAAAGTTTCCACCACCTCCAATTTTTCTTCATTAACATATACTTCTTTCTCCATAGTAGTTTTATCTGTATGCATTATCTATGTATTTGCAATGTTAAAATATAAGTTGTGATTTTCACTATTCAACTGGGTTGAGGCTATTGGGTTTTCTATACCATCTCTGAGTTGTGGATAGCAATACTGTATCATCAGCATACCGAATCTCTGGTATGTCATGACCACCGATTCCTTAGGGTATCATATTAGCTCCCTGTTTATATCGTCTCTTACATGTCTCATTATATTTTCGGCGAACAGGTTAAACAAATAGGGGACAGCACACATCCCTGACGGACTCCTTACGTTTAATATAGCCAAAGTGGCCAGCATGGCGGCTAGGCGTTGAGCTGATAAGGCCTGTGGCGTGTTTATGCTTGTGGCTACGGTTTGCAATCGCATTTTCCTCATGTTGAACTGGTAGTACATGGTTCCGTCGCTCTGCTACTGAGTGAGTGCGTGGGCGACACCGTGAGCTGTGAAATTCGCGTGGATTGCTTTTACATCTGTCCTGTACAGTGAACTGCATGTTCGGAACAATGGCTACCGGCGGCTGCTGAATGGACTGATTTGCCCTTTCGGTTCACGAGTGCATTTTTTCGGGAGACTCCTGGGAGTCGGCGCTGAAGCTGCGGAGTTCGTGCTTTGTGCGACACTTTCGGCAGGTCGCCCTGCGGTAAGAGACCAAGCCAACTAACTAAACTAACTAAACTAACTAACTAACTAAACTAACTAACTAACTAACTAACTAACTAACTAACTAACTAACTAACTAACTAAACTAACTAACTAACTAACTAAACTAACTAACTAAACTAACTAACTAAACTAACTAACTAAACTAACTAACTAAACTAACTAACTAAACTAACTAACTAAACTAACTAACTAAACTAACTAACTAAACTAACTAACTAACTAAACTAACTAACTAAACTAACTAACTAAACTAACTAACTAACTAAACTAACTAACTAAACTAACTAACTAACTAAACTAACTAACTAAACTAACTAACTAACTAAACTAACTAACTAAACTAACTAACTAAACTAACTAACTAACTAACTAACTAAATTAACTAACTATCTAACTAACTAACTAACTAAACTAACTAACTAACTAAACTAACTAACTAAACTAACTAACTAAACTAACTAACTAAACTAACTAACTAAACTAACTAACTAAACTAACTAACTAAACTAACTAACTAAACTAACTAACTAACTAACTAAACTAACTAACTAAACTAACTAAACTAACTAACTAAACTAACTAACTAAACTAACTAACTAAACTAACTAACTAAACTAACTAACTAAACTAACTAACTAAACTAACTAACTAAACTAACTAACTAAACTAACTAACTAAACTAACTAACTAAACTAACTAACTAAACTAACTAACTAACTAAACTAAACTAACTAAACTAACTAACTAAACTAACTAACTAACTAAACTAACTAACTAAACTAACTAACTAACTAAACTAACTAACTAAACTAAGTAACTAAACTAACTAACTAACTAACTAACTAAATTAACTAACTAACTAACTAACTAACTAACTAACTAACTAAACTAACTAACTAACTAAACTAACTAACTAAACTAACTAACTAAACTAACTAACTAAACTAACTAACTAAACTAACTAACTAAACTAACTAACTAAACTAACTAACTAACTAACTAAACTAACTAACTAAACTAACTAACTAAACTAACTAACTAACTAACTAAACTAACTAACTAAACTAACTAACTAAACTAACTAACTAAACTAACTAACTAAACTAACTAACTAAACTAACTAACTAAACTAACTAACTAAACTAACTAACTAACTAAACTAACTAACTAACTAAACTAACTAACTAACTAAACTAACTAACTAAACTAACTAACTAAACTAACTAACTAACTAAACTAACTAACTAAACTAACTAACTAAACTAACTAACTAACTAAACTAACTAACTAACTAAACTAACTAACTAACTAAACTAACTAACTAACTAAACTAACTAACTAACTAACTAAACTAACTAACTTAACTAACTAACTAAACTAACTAACTTAACTAACTAACTAAACTAACTAACTAACTAATATAGCCAAAGTATTTCAGTTTCATCACTAAAGTAATTACATAAATAGACACACATAGTATTATTTGGCGCTCACAGAGGGAGAAGAAGGAAACAGAGACTAGAAAACGCAATAGACAACATAAAATTTGAAAGCTATAGTTACCGACCGTGATCGAACCTGTCGCCTCCAAATGACGACTGCGTCTCGCTTCGCTACAGGAACAAGTGTACTTTGATGCACGACCAACTAGACATTCCAAAAAAAAAAGTGTCTAATTGGTCGTGTCTATCATACACATGAACCTAACAACTATGGAATACGGACAGAATTCGTATCAAACCATTGAGATATCACCATAGGTCTCATAATTTATATTAAACCAGCATAGGTCAAATAACAAACGCACTAAAACATCGGACCGTAATGCTGTTGTCGAGTATATATGAACAAACATTTAAAGAAGAGAAATGATTGGTCGGTTCTAATGCTGTACACGTAAACACAAGAAGTTTGTGTCACACACATCACTAAAGTAGAACACTGGGGGAGTTTTGTTACAGAAATGTTCTGAGAGAATTGTGGACCAAGAAGAAGAAGATCCGAGTATGGATGAAAATTGACTCATAAACAGAATGATGCATGGAAAACTAACAAGGTATAGCTATATTTATACATAAGGAATAGGGATTGTAGGCGTGGTTCTTGGAGGAATAGGCGAGTAGACCAGAACGAAGATGGATACAGTACGTTGCAGACACCTTGAGCGTGAGGGTTATGAGGCGGGAGAGCTGGCCAGAGATCGAGAGGCTTTTTGTCGTCATGAGAGCAACGTTCTGCAGCAAAGGACCTACTCCATGATGGATGCATTTCCGCTTCACACTTTTATGAGGCGCGGGTTCTTTTATAATAGCTTGATGATCATTTTATGAAATTATATCGACTTTATATTAGCTGACTTGTCGTTGTATAAAACAACATGGACTTTATATTAGCTGACTTGTCGTTGTATAAAACAATATGGACTTTATATTAGCTGACTTGTCGTTGTATAAAACAATATGGACTTTATATTAGCTGACTTGTCGTTGTATAAAACAATATGGACTTTATATTAGCTGACTTGTCGTTGTATAAAACAATATGGACTTTATATTAGCTGACTTGTCGTTGTATAAAACAATATGGACTTTATATTAGCTGACTTGTCGTTGTATAAAACAACATGGACTTTATATTAGCTGACTTGTCGTTGTATAAAACAATATGGACTTTATATTAGCTGACTTGTCGTTGTATAAAACAATATGGACTTTATATTAGCTGACTTGTCGTTGTATAAAACAACATGGACTTTATATTAGCTGACTTGTCGTTGTATAAAACAATATGGACTTTATATTAGCTGACTTGTCGTTGTATAAAACAACATGGACTTTATATTAGCTGACTTGTCGTTGTATAAAACAACATGGACTTTATATTAGCTGACTTGTCGTTGTATAAAACAATATGGACTTTATATTAGCTGACTTGTCGTTGTATAAAACAACATGGACTTTATATTAGCTGACTTGTCGTTGTATAAAACAACATGGACTTTATATTAGCTGACTTGTCGTTGTATAAAACAACATGGACTTTATATTAGCTGACTTGTCGTTGTATAAAACAATATGGACTTTATATTAGCTGACTTGTCGTTGTATAAAACAACATGGACTTTATATTAGCTGACTTGTCGTTGTATAAAACAATATGGACTTTATATTAGCTGACTTGTCGTTGTATAAAACAACATGGACTTTATATTAGCTGACTTGTCGTTGTATAAAACAATATGGACTTTATATTAGCTGACTTGTCGTTGTATAAAACAACATGGACTTTATATTAGCTGACTTGTCGTTGTATAAAACAACATGGACTTTATATTAGATGAGTGGTCACTTTGTGCGGCTAAGCTAACCCTGGGTATTACTGGATACAAATATTGCAAACCTGCAGCTCTAAGAATCGAACTCGCGACCAATGTGCAAGAAGATCAACCCAAGCAATACTGCCCCACCAGTGCTCCAGAAAACAACAAGTATTCACAATAACAAATATTGGAGAAGAATAACTTTTTCAACTCCGTTTGCGTAGCAAGACAAGTACATTCACAAGTA